>SKCR01018961.1:0-150803 GCA_019454045.1 Zanthoxylum bungeanum
GCTTAATATGTTTTGAGGGTTTTTCGCGTAAATTGGCAACCAATTTATTATCTTTGTTAGGTCTCATCATACACCCTTAAGCATGCATTCTAAAAGCATAATAAGGCGCGAAAAGTAATTAATAACGATATGCAGATGTATATTTAACAACTTGTTCCTAGAACAAATCACTCCCTTTCCTCTCCCCGGCTAGCACTATTCTATTTCTACCCAATTACATAATACAATAATAGAAACCTCATTAACATTGAGGGGAATTAGGTGAGAAGAGAATACAAAGAATCAATAAAGAGAGAAGGTTGGACACGCAGGTCCAATTTATAAATTCTAAATTTACAACAATTTCTAAAATTGCCATTTCCCTTCTAATATCCATCTGATATACGCTATTCATTCATCACATCCATGTATTCATTCAAGCATGTTATTCAATCAATCTAATCAAATTAATTAATCTTTGAATATTAGTGATCATCCAATGTTCAAACAATGATTTGATTTGCGCGAGTCCAACTCGTTTGTGAATAAGTACTCAAAGTACGAATTCTTGAATTATATCGAACTACTCTTTAAATCTAATTTAATTCGTATTCAATACTAATTCATTTATTTAATTCCAAATTAAATATCTAAACTTTTTAATGCGCTTTAACGACTTAGATTCCAAATCTAATCTAATTGGGTCTCAGAGCCCAATTAACATCCAATGTTGTTTAATTAAAAGTGCAATGGGCTTTCAATTGATTTCATAAGGCATGGGCTTTGGTCAATATGGGTCAAACCCAAATACCAAGGCCCAAGTAAGGAATCACCCTTATTTGCCAAGAAACCAATTTTGGCCCATTAGGCCCAATTAAACATTTAAAGCCCATTTGTTATATTTGGACTTAATGGAATGATTTAGGCCCAATAGGGATCCAATCCATTTGGCCCAAACCTTCTTGGCCCAACCAAGTCCATAAGGCCCAAATACAAAAATTTCAAGCCCAATTCAAAATCAAGCCCAATTAATCAAATTTTAAAATTCCAAATTTTATAATTCAATTAACCAAAGTGTAATACATCAATTAATTATCCAAATTAAAATTTTCAAAATACAAATTTAATCAATTAATTATGTATTCATTTGTTCAACTTATGTCCAACATTTTTGAACCAAAAATCATCTCATTACATGCTTAACACTCACGACATTTATGGGTTTTATTTGTCCGATTTCGTTTTCAATCCGATTGAATTTTAAATCAAAATTACCCAATTGTTTCAAGTCATCCAATGATCAAACAAACAAAAAATACCATGAATAATAAAGGCAAGATGCATTCGGCCAAGCCTCATTTTTTGGGAAAAATAGATCCAATTAATTTTTCATGAAATTGATCATAAATAACTCCAAGTCATCCATATACAAGCATGCTCAAACAAGTAATTTAGTCAAAACATGCTCAAAATCAATTTACCCAAATTTTACCCTAATCATTTTCATGCTTAAACCTTGCTCCATGATACCATTTGTTGGTTTCTAGGGTGGTCCCAAGAACAATATAAGCATAGAAATAGAATGAATACTCAAAGAAGTGAGACAGAAAACACACTTACATTGAACGGCTTTTAGATGTGATGATCAACAAAACTTTCTCCTCTTTGCTTCCAAGTTTCGGCCAAGATAGATTTGTTGATGAAGTTCTACAAGCTCCAAGCTTCAATGGATTCCAAGCTCGGCAGTGAGCTTTCCCTATCACCTTGTATTGATTCTCTAATGTGCTAGCAAGATGGAAGAAAGAAAATGACTTCCTTTCCCCTTTAGAGTGCTCACGGTTTTGCTGGAGAGAGAGAGAGAGTTTTTGTGTTTTGTTTCTTTGTTTTCTAAAAACAATTGCCAAAACCATTACCCAAAAATTTGGTATATGCTTTACCAAAGTCAAAGCAAATTTTTGGCTCCAAATTGGCATTAAATGCCCACACCAACCAACATCATGAATAGTGACTGCATGTCACTCACCAAAAAGGTGACTTAGACATCTATCACTAAAGTGACAAGTGATGTGACTCGCGATGTGACTTGCGGCCGCACTTGATTCAAAATCGGAGTGGCGTCGCAAACACATTCCGGGCTCGGTTTCGTTAATTCCGAATTAACGAGTTTTCTGTTGCGTCATAATTAAATCAAATTTAATTAAATAATCATGCCTAGCAAAATTCATATTCACGTCGCTTGTGAATTAATTCTAAATCAATTCGTTAGCCCGAATTAAAATCTAATTTTAATTCCGCGTCGAAATCCAATTTCCTATAATATATCGAATATATTATTTTATCGATTAATTCCAAATTAATTGTTTCTCTCTCTTCAAATAGTACTTTATCCCAGATAAAGTCTCTCCGCTATTAATCCCAGATTAATAAAGTTTGAATCATACGTCATCGGTGAATCTTCGGGAAGCGACCCGAGATATCCCTGGATATGTTGGCAGTAAATCCAGTTGTCGGACTATCCGAACACGTACGTACCTTGTACTACGTTTTTACCGATTTACAAGACAATGTTGGCTTCTAACAAAGAAACATGCCTACCCAATTCTCCAGAAATATTCTTAATGGAATATATGATCTATGTCAGGCATAGTATACGTAGTATTGCGTATCTCGTGATCTAGTATCGGATGTCACATGCAAGGCCTGGGGCTGGAATATTGTTTGCCCCGTACGAAGCATATATCGGATCACTAGCAACTAGTCTCTTTATTATCGGATAATCATGACCTAGTCATATTATCCTGATGGTTGCAACCCATTAGAGAACTAGTTATATATCCCGGCGTGACCATCATCTCCATATGACTGAAGTGATACTTCCGTCTTGACATCACACCCAATATACTACAATTCTCAATAAATCTATAAGAGGCGTACACAGAATCTGTTAAAGTCCTGGACGACCAAAACTAAAGCGTACTGATTGTCGCAACTACTAGCGATGCAAGTCTCAAGTTAAGACCAAATACACCTACCCTGATACGGACTCCCATAGAGACATTGTCATACTACCAATGAGATTTCGTGGGGTCTATTTAGAGCGAAGCTGTATTCCGTACCTTCGGTAAAACACAACCTCCTACCACACTTGTATAAGTATCTAATACTTAAATATATGAGAACTATACTGTTACGCTTCCATAACACGCACAAGTATGATACTAGTCTATTCCGCATTATCGATGTCCAGTCTCGATAATACTATGACTAGGGATATTTAATGATTAAACCGTCGTGGATTGATATTGTCTCATATCATCTCAATCCGGAACTAATCATAAGGACTTTCATCATTCACTCATTTAAGTAATCTAATTTCAAAATGATAAAAGACAATTTCATTGCTACATAATTAATTTGTACAAAAACACAATATCTTTTACAAATAGTGACGCTATAGGTCATAACTGTCCAACAACACGTGGCACGGCGTACGTTAGCAAAGTCAAACTTTTCAAATTCTGACCCGTTGACCCGGCGCAAGTTAGCATGGACTTGGTGCACGTTAGGCGTCGCGACGCGCCCAAATTACCAAAATGTCCCTTTTTCCAATTTTCACTGTTTTGCTCCATATCACCTCCAGAATGTCCTGAAACTTTATTTATCTACAAAATAACACAAAACACATCAAAATATTCACAAAGCACAAGAAACTATACAAAATATTAGGTTAAATGAGTGGGAAATAGTGATAGATTTACCACTCATCACACCCCCAAACCTTACATTTTGCTAGTCCGCGAGAGAAAAACACAAAATAAAATAACTAAGCCACTTTCGTAGGGATCATGGTTGAATTTAGTGTATGCAACAAGCCTTTAAACCCCTAGGTGTCCCTAGTGGACGAGTTGTAGTCTCGTGAGGGTTTACAGCAATGATACCCACAAACATTTTACAAAAGTAAAAAGGTATTGAAACTAATGCACACAAAAGCAAAAAGACAAGCGAAAAGAGAATAAATAAGTTAGTGACTAATCAGGTAAAACTTCTACTCCAAGTTATTAGTTGTTTTGTTTCTTTCTAAATTAATGAATAAGTAAATTCTCCGATTATATTTACCATTCTTCATATACACAGCCAACAAAATATTAAACAACTCATTTTTGCCCACAACAGTCATAAGTGCAGTTGATAAGAGAGTAATATTTTTGTCCTAAAGTTTTATCAGAATTCACACCTTTTTGTAGTAATGGAATAATTTTTCTGATTTTTCTGATTTTTTCTTTGATTTTGAGTTTTTTTTTTTTTTATATACAATATCTTCCATCTATGTAGCGAGTGTTGGGTCGGTGGCTCCCAAACCTGTTGGCTTTAGGGCACCAACTGTTAAGACACCCCTACGGACTTAATTACTCAGACTTCATATATATATATATATATATTTTGCAGCATCTTTAATCCATGTAGCGAGCTTTGGGCCAATGTCTCCCAAACCAGTTGGCTTTAGGGCACTAGGTGTTAAAACACCCTTACAGACTTAATAACTCGGATCTCATATGTTTTTTTTACTCCATTGCTTTTTGAGATGCTTTCTCCAATTAAACTAAAGCACTGAATATTACAAACTTTTCAATTTTAGCTCATGTCTGTATGTTACTATGCATGTTGATAATACCTGCCAACTGAGCATACAAAGATCCATTTTAGTCAGTATTATGGAGAATTCACAAATTAAATAATTTAAAATCAAATAAACAAAAATTAACTTGTTTCGAAAATGGGTTTGAGATACGTATCAGGAGTGGAAACTCCTTACTCGGCTATCTCTTACCAATTTCACATTTTTTAGTCAAAATAAAAACACAAAAACGAAAAATATTTTTGTAATTTTTGAAAATTTTTCAATTTTTTTGTATTTTTCGAAAAATTTTGGATTAAAAATAAAAATAACACACAAACTAAAAACAAGGTATTGATCAAATAATTCCCTCCCCCAAACCTAAATGAGACATTGTCCCGAATGTCTTAAACAATAGAAGAATAGTTTAGAAGATAATACCTGGTTAGCTGAAATTCTACAAGAAATTAAAGGTTAAGATCCAGATTACTCCGACGCCTCTTACCATGATCGTCTTCGGACCAATTTATCTTTGAAATGATAGGGTCAACTTGTGGTTCATAGGCTAAGAGTTGGTCTATTAGATCCGGAGCAGTTCTGGCAGTAAAGAGGAGTTCTTTCATAGGTTTTGACACGAATCCATTTCTCCGAGCATCATCAAGAAACACACAAAGAAAATCATAAAATCATTCAACGTTGTACAATCCAAGCGGTTTCTGGTGTATGTTCAGGTTCTCCCAAGATAGCACAATAAAAATTTCCTCCAATGTGCCCAAGCCACCTGCAAAGCAATAAAAGCATCAGAACGATTAATCATTTCTATCAGTCGTTCAGACATACCTGGCACGATCGGTTCTTCTCTGTTTGATGGTTCAATAAGATTTGCCTCTGCCAAGGGTTTTGGGATGATTCCCAAAACGTGACTGCCTCATTCCTGTACAGCCTTTGAAACGATCCCCATTAGTCCAAGATTGCCTCCGCCATATACTAAGTGCATATTCCTTGCAGCTAAGACTCGACCCAATTCTTGTGCCGCCTCTACGTATTGTGGCTTAACACCAACACTACTACCGCAAAACACACAGATGTTTTCAACTCGTTTTCTTGAAGTGGCTTCCATGTTTTACTCTAAATGTCTTCAAAAGTGCAAAGAAATGACATGATGAGTTGAATTTATAACACCTGAAAAAGGGTGAGTAAAATAATAGCACTAGTACCTGCCAAATGACAATTATTAGTTAAACAGTAAAATAAATCGTGATAGTCAAAAAGGTCTGTATCCTGTAGGAGAAAATAAAAGAAAACAACAAAACAAATCACAATTATTAGGAAAAGACAAAGAGATATAATATTTACAAGAAAAATAGCGGCTTGATTGATGTCTATGCGTCAGGGACAAGCTTCCCATCCAATTTTCTTATAAATTGGCAAACAGGGTCTTTTTTAGTCAGATTCCCAAGACGTAACTGTTGTCTTTCTTTTGAAATTGTGTATGTAATTTGCGAAAGGCTATGTGAACATATCCACTGGGATGCATCTCAAGAGTCGAAGATATATCATCTAAAGACTTCTTACTCAAGCCATCCCTAATGAATTTAATTTTATCTTCGCGATTATCAGACACCATTCCTAAAGAACGACAACGAGTATTGCAATTCCAGCGTGCACATTTGTAACAAACACCCATTTACTTAGCTCTACGTTTCTTTGCATAGGTGCTTCTTCCAAAACTAGGCAGATGTGAAATAAAAGATTCAGAAGACTCACCTGCCAATCAGACCCGTGCTTCAATTACCCAACGAATATCATTAGGAACACCATGGATTATCAGTAACCTCATCCGTTCTAAGCGAGCTTTGTAGACTTTCATCAGAGATTTTTGAGGGAGATAAGGAAATTGCTTGTGAAGATTTGCGAGAGCTTCTTCCATCTTGAAATGTCTTAATCTGCAAAAACTAAACACACCAAATTAAATCACACCAAATCACAATATATACAAAAATTACATGGGTTGCCTCCATGCGAGCGCTAAGTTCAAAGTCGTCAGCTAGACTTGACTTCTCGATCGTTAGACTGGATCTGAAAGTGTGACACTTTCTTTTTGTCGCTCAAATGATTCTCCCCAGTAGTGCTTAACACGCTTGTTTTTAACCTTGAAAGTTTTGTTGGAGTCAGGATCATGTATCTCAACGGCTCTATCTGGTAAAACCTTGGTGATCACAAATGGACCTGACCACCGTGATTTTGGCTTCCAAGGGAAGAATTTCACCCTTGATTTGTTTAACAGTACCTTCTACCCTGGTTCCAGTTGTATGCGCACTAACTTCTCATCATGTCATTTCTTTGCCTTTTCTTTGTACAATTTAGCATCCTCAAAAGGCTAAAATTCCTCCAATTCGTTGAGCTGGTGGAACGTTTTCTCTTCTGTTGCTTGTAGTGCAAGAATTGGCTTTTTTAGTGCAAAAGATGTTTTATCTTCAGGCTCCACAGGCAATTGACATGTTTTAAGTTTGTTAGTAGAACTTTGCATTGCATTGGAGTTCTTAATGGTACTGTGTATCACATCAAGTCTGAAACATTCCTCATTCTTTTCATCATCTGGGAAATTCATGGCCTTGAAAACATTGAATGTTACTTCTTGGTCATGTACCCTCATGGTTAATTCTCCTTTTTGT
Source organism: Zanthoxylum bungeanum (assembly GCA_019454045.1). Classification (NCBI taxonomy): domain Eukaryota; kingdom Viridiplantae; phylum Streptophyta; class Magnoliopsida; order Sapindales; family Rutaceae; genus Zanthoxylum; species Zanthoxylum bungeanum. The sequence continues at coordinate 7,270 of SKCR01018961.1, forward strand.
ACATCAATAATGGTTCGACCTGTAGCCAAGAATGGTCTCCCAATGATGATTGGCACGTCTGCGTCTTCCTCCATATCAAGGACAATAAAATCTGCTGGGAAAATGAATTTGTCAACCTTGACCAGCACATCTTCAACTACGCCTCTTGGAAATACGAGCGTTCTATCAGCAAGTTGTAGAGAGACTGAGGTGGGCATTGTTTCTCCAATCTGCAGTTTCCTGAAAATAGAAAAAGGCATCAAGTTAACACTTGCACCTAAATCACATAAAGCCTTACCAAAGTTATGTTCTCCTATGATGCAAGGAATGGTGAAACTGCCAGGATCTTTCAACTTCGGGGGAAGCTTCCTCTGAATGATGGCGGTGCATTCTTCCGTCAATGCTACTGTCTCGTAATCTCCCAATCTCCGTTTTCGTGAAAGAATGTCTTTCATGAATTTTACATAGCTGGGCATTTGTTCCAAGGCTTCTGCAAATGGAATGTTGATGTGCAGCTTTTTGAACACCTCCAGGAAACGAGCAAACTGCTTGTCCAGTTTCTTTTTCTGAAGACGCTGAGGAAAAGGTGGAGGTGGAGTGATCTGTTTTTTTTCCTTTGCTTTTTTTTCCTCCGTCAGTTGCCCTTTTTTCTTTTGGAACTTCCTCAGCAGTTGTTTTGGCTCCAACATCTTTGTTGATTTCAGTACCGCTTTTTAACATGATGGCATGACACTGATCCTTTCCCACGTTCCTAGGATTTGGTTCTGTGTTGCTAGGAAGGGTACATGGCGGTCTGTAACTCTGAGCATTGGCCAGTTGTCCAATTTGATTCTCCAGTGCTTTGATGGAAGCAGATTGGCTCTGAAACATAGCATCGTACATTTTTAACTGAGTCAGCACTTCTGCTATTCCTGGTTCATTTGCCTGCTCCTGGCCTTTGTTCTGTTGCTGGAATCCAGGTGGTGGATAGTTCTGTTGCCCTGAATTGTTGCTCCATGAAAAATTTGGATGATTTTTCCACCCTGGGTTGTAGGTGTTGGAATATTGATTGTTCCCCTGTCTGTTGAAATTGTTGACATAATTCACCGTCTCTTCAAGTTGGTTCGACTCTGGTGCTCCTCCATATTGTGAACTTGTGGATCCAGTGGTAAGAGTTTCCATGAATTTTCATATCTGATCTAGCTTGGCGTTGACTGCTGTATTGGCTCCACTTTCATAAATTCCTGTAATTCTGTGGATCATGCTCATTTCTGTTGGCCACAAGGAATTGTTGTTGGCTATTTCTTCGATTAGTTCCCAGGCTTGATCTTCTCCTTTCGCCATTAAAGCTCCTCCAGCAGCAGCATCGATTGTGGTTCTCATTATTCCAGAAAGTCCATTATAGAATGTTTGGACTTGAAGTCATTTTGGAATCTCATGGTGAGGACATTTCCGGAGCAAATATTTTTACCTTTCCCAAGCTTTGTAGAGAGTTTCTGATTCTTGTTGCACAAAGGATGTGATGTCATTCCTCAGCTTTCCGGTTCTGGCTGGTGGAAAGTATTTTGCAAGAAATTTGGTGGCTAAAGTGTTCCAAGTTGTGATGGAACCTGTTGGTAGTGAATGTAGCCAAGCTTTAGCTCTGTCCTTCAAGGAGTATGGGAAAAAACGCAGTCTCATTGCTTCTTCAGCTTCTCGGTTGTAATTGAAAGTGCCGCAAACTTCAAGGAAGTTGTGTGATGAGTGGTAATTCATCATTATTTCCCACTCATTTAACCTAATATTTTGTATAGTTTCTTGAGCTTTGTGGTAAATCTATCACTATTTCCCACTCATCACCGGTTTATAAGGGTTAGATTATAGTTTGGGTAATATAAAGATTTATTTATTGAGTCTTAATCTTGATGCTTTTTATTAACTGGCCACTAATAAAATTGATTAGGTAAACTTAAAATGAACTAGACATAGGGATTTTAAGTTTAAGACCTTAGACTCAATAACCCACGATCTTCGTTGAGGATAGATAACCCTTTAATAGATTTCCTTACAGGATAGGAATATACCTGTCGGGCGGGGGTAACCTTAATTGGAACTTAATCTTAATGAATTCAGGTAATTTGGTTGACATAGACATATGGTTCAATTGGATTATACTGGATATTTGTAGTTGACCATCGGAAGAGGCTTTTACATAATTTAGTGTTCCAGGTTAGTAAATCAATATATTACCTAACTATAAGATAACCACTTCATCTTTAAATGATATTGGAAGAAATCACAACCCTAGAGAGTTTTTAATATTGAATTTTCTTAAAACCTTCTCTCGAATAATTTAATTTACTTGTTTTTAAATTTAGAATCGTCACCATTTCAAATCAATCAACAACCTGTTAGATACTAGTAATCATTTGACCTCATAAAATTAATAAGTTAGGTATTAAGTCCGTGGGATCAATACTTTTTATACTACTTGAACGATACGTGCGCTTGCGTTATACGTGTGTGTAAGCACCGGTCAACTGTAAGATCAAATCTATGGAAGTCTCAGCCTCGAAGGTTATGCCCAGGTGACCTAGCTGTTCGATGTCAGCAATCATCTGTGACACATAGTACTCGACAGATGTACTCTCTGACATACGTGAGCGAAAGAGCTTCTTTTGTAATTCATACTTCTGAGATCTAAGATTAGATCTATGAAGGTCCTTCAATTTAAACATCATGTTGTAGGGATCCAATCCATTGTTTTGACGACGAAATGCGGAGTCATTGCGGCAAGCATGACGGACTGAACAGTTGAGTTGTCATCACTGTGAGTCTTCCAAAGCTCATGATCAATAACCCACTCATGTCCAGGCTCAGGCTAGAGAGGCCTGTCTATGACATAGAGCAACTTCTCGGCTCCCAGGATAATCCTGAGATTCATCTCCCAATCTGGAAAATTGGCGACATTAAAGACATTATCGCCCATGACGATGTCTCTAACGCTAATCATTCCAGCCATCTTAATTGCAATAGTCCAACTATTCAATCAATGATATCGGGTACAATCAAATGTAATGATTAATATAGTCCAACTACATAATCAACTGCAAATGATATTATAAAAGTACAGTCCAACTGTTCAATAAAAATACAATAAAGTATTAGTCCAACTAATAAATATATATAATGACGAAAAATAAAGCGCGTATTTAGCAAGTATTAAACGAAATTAAAAATTTAATACTACCCTCCCACTATTTTTCGGTGAGTCTCTAACCCTCTGTTGAGTACTCGGGAAACCCAGTTTCCTAGTGGGCTAGGATCCCGTTAAATAACACACAACCTTGACTTTGGCCAACAAGCTGTATGAAACTTAACTAGGTAGATCTCTAAGATCAATTGGATCTCATCCAATTCCTAGATCCTGTAGGTGGACCTCCAAGTCCAAGATATATATCCAATATATATATATATATATATATATATATGTCCTAACCTTTTCCTCTTAGTCAACTAAGCCTTGGCTTTGATTCAACAAGCTTAATGATTCCAGTTAAGCGCAACCCATTAATAGTGGGAAAGCTTCGTAATCCACGTCGATGTACAGAAGTGACCTTGACTTTGGCCAACAAGTCACAACTGCCCAAGACATGCGATATATATCAAAGCCTTCGTGGTTCAAACACATCCGCGATGGACAATGATCTTGACTTTGGCCAACAAATCAAAGCCAATCTTGGATCTTAAGAAAGAACCACTCAATGGAAGGAATACGCTTAATATTAAAGTGAGGGTTTTTTCGCGTAAATTGGCATCCAATTTATTATCGTTAATTAGGTCTCACCATACACCCTTAAGCATGCATTCTAAAATCATAATAAGGAGCAAATAAATTAATAATTATATGTGGATGGATATATAAAAAACTTGTTTCCTAGAACAAATCTCTCTATTTCCTCTCTCCCGCTAACACTATACAAACTTCTACCCAATTACATAATACATTAAAGAAACCTCATTTATATTGAGGGGAATTGGTGAGAAGAGAAATACAAAGAGTAAATATATAATAGGCTGGACACGCAGGTCCAATTTAATAAATTCCAAATTTATTACAATAATTTCCAAAATTGCCCTCATCCCTCTAATATCCATCCGATATACATTATTCATACAAATACATCCAAGTATTCACACAAAGCATATTATTCAATCAATCTAATCCAATTAATTAATCTTTGAATTAATGACCATCCAATGTTCATACAACGATTTGATTTGCGCGAGTACAACTCGTTTAAGAATAAATACTCAAAGTACATATTCTTGAATTATATCGAACTACAATTTTAAATCCAATTTAATTTATATTCAATACTAATTCAAATTTAATTCCAAATTAAATAATTACACTTATTTATGTGCCTTAAAGATTTGGATTCCAAATCCAATCCAATTGAGTCTCAAATGCCCAATTAGCATCCAATGCCAATTTAATTAAAATCCAATGGCCTTTCAATTAATTCTTTAGGCATGGGCTTTGGCCAATATGGATCCAATCCAAAATGCTAAGGCCCAATAAGGAATCAACCTTTTGCCAAAAATCAATTTAGGCCCATTAGGCCCTATTAAATTATTAAAGGCCCAAAAGTTATATTTGGACTTTATGAAAATGGTTTTAGGCCCAATTTGGATCCAATCCAATTGTCCAAAACCATGCTTGGCCCAACCAATCCCATTAAGCCCAAATAAAACAAATTAGCCCAATCATATTTTAAAGACTAATTCATATTAACATAATATTCTAAATATCACAATAATTTTTTTAAAGTGTAATTAACACAATTAATTAATTAAACTAATATTTCCTAAACATCAATTAAACTAATTAATCATGTTAAAATCATCCAATTCATGTCCAACACAAATTGAAGTAAACATGCTCAATCTCAAGGAAATGGGCATAAATAATATCCAATTTTGATTTCAATCCAATTAAACCAACAATTAAAATTCATTTCATGCTTTAAACTCATCCAATAGTCTAAAATCAAAAAATCACCATGAAAACTATGTAGGGTTACATTCAGCCATTTGAAGGATTTTAGGGAAATATTAATCTAATCAATTTTCTCAAATCCTATGATGCACAAATGTAATTCATCATCATCAATACACAATCAAACAACTAATTTGGAAAAATACATATTCCAAGCATAAAATCCCCAAATAAAGTCTATTAACCCTAAATACAAATCATGCTTAGATATGACTCTTGATACCATTGTTAGTGTCCTATACATGCCCAAGATCTCTAAGTCATGATATTGTGTGTGAATGATCAAGTGAGTTTGCGAAAAAAACTTACATTGAACGGATGTGCGATTCAAAAATCTTTGAATGTTGAAGAAGCTTCAAGCTTTTTTAAATGTTTCCAACCTAATGGTGAGTTTCCCTATCACCTCACAAGACTCTTTAAGTGCTAGCTTGCTTGATTTTTGAAGCAAAAATCAAAGGAGATGGAGAAGTGGTTAACGACAAATGAGGGAGAAAGAGAGAGTTTTTTGTTTTTGATATTTTGGTTTCTAAAACACTTACCAAAGTTGACTTTCCAAAAGGTGTATATGCTTTTCCAAAAAGCTAAACAAAGTGTGTTGAGTAAGTTACATTAAATGCTCTCAACTACTTCCATCAATTGTTGACAATTGATGTGAGGTAGTGGGTCCCACCACTTAAATTCAAAATTCAAGTTGGCTTAAACTACACACTTCGGGCTCGGGTTCATTTAATCCGATTAAACGAATTTTCCATTGCGACGCAATTAAATCCAATTTAATTAAATAATAATGCCTAGCAAAATTATTACGAAAGTCACTTATGAATTAATTCCAAATTAATTTGTTCGCCCGAATTAAAATCCAATTTTAATTCCACATTGAAATCCGATTTCAATTAATATATCCAATATTATTTAATCGATTAATTCCAAATTAATCACTTTCTCTCTTCTATTCGAATTTTATCCCAGATAAATTCTTACCGCAATTAATCCTAGATTAATTTTCTCTCTCTCTCTCAATTAATCCCAGATTAATTTTGTTCGAGTCAAATGTCATCGGTGAATCTTTGGGAAGCGACCCAAAAGATCCTTGGATATGTTGGCAGTAAATACGGTCATCGGACTATCCGAACACGTACGTACCCCGTACCACGTTCTTACCGATTTACAAGATATGGTTGGCTTCTAGCAAAGCACCGTGCCTACCCAATTCTCCAGAAATATTCAACGAAGAATATATAATCTGTATCAGGCGAGTATACAATGTATTGCGTATTATGATCCGGTATCGGATGTCACATGCTAGGTCTGGGGCTGGATTTGTGTCTGCCCCGTACGATCACTAGCAACTAGTCTCTGTAATCAAATAATCATGACCTAGTCATATTATCCCGATAGCTGCAGCATATAAGAGTACTAGTTTTGTATCCCTGCGTGATCATCTTCTATATATGACTGAAGTGATACTTCCATCTTGACATCACACCCAATACACTATGATTCTCAGTAATCCCAGAAGAGGCGTACACATAACCTGTTAAAGCCCCGGACGACCAGAACCAAAGCGTACTGATTTTCGTAAGTATTAGAGATGCAAGTCTCAGGTTAAGACTGTTGGGAAGCGGCCGCGAGTGCGCATCGGAAAATTGAAATTATAATGCCGCTTTCCCTTTGCCCAAGACCCATTTGTTTTTTTTATTATTCAACAAGCCTAGGCATGTTACTGTTAGGGTTGGTGCTCTGAGCGTCAATCCCGATCGTATTTATGTTCGATTCATGAATACGAGGAATACCTTTTTCCATAATATTACTAATTTTAATGGTAGCCCCTTTTGTCTGTTGTATACGTATTCGATCTAATTTCGATTAGATTGAAACTAAATCTGGTTTAGTGATATATATATATATATATTAGATAAAGACCCCAGGATTTACAACGTAGTGCGAAGTTACAACATAGCTTGTAATTGACATTGGGAAGTGTCACTATAAGTTGTATATCCTTAAATTAAGTTCCTGGTCAAGATTTGCTGACACTGGTCGGTTAGTACAATCCGTTGAGACCAGTACATGTCGTATATCGGACTTGGTCCGATGTTTTATCCCAATGAACCATGAGTCTTGGGAGACTCGTATAGACGTGTAGGTGTTTATTTGATAAACCATGAATGAATCATCAAAGATTTCCTAATAGATGGTACACCAATGGCAATAGGAATCTTCTCGGGTTGAGTAGCATATTGATCCTTTGACTTGAGATACCACTGTGGATATATGAGTTATCCTCCACACTTAGATGGCAGTCACGTCACCGATCTATTCAGATCAGACCTCCGTCTGTTCGTTGGGTGTGGACTCATGCTCATGATATCCTGTGAGTATCAAGATAGGATCCGTCAGTTCTGTGTACAGAGCATAGGTAGTCCATCATGTGATTAGCAATCTGTTAAATCTATGGCCATAGTATACTTCGGAAGTGAGTTTCGAATGTTATTTAGAGATTGCTAATAGATACATCGACATGATTATTCCTATAGATATTTGACGTTTATATCTATATCTCTGGGATAATCCGGATACATGTGACGGAGGGATTATACGTATGCAGTGACCTCGACCTGTATGATTCAGCGAGGTCATAATTTACAGGTGGGTGAATTATGGACACGAAATTGAATTTCGTGACGGATATACCTGAATCTAGAGAGTTTCATTAATGAAATATACTTGTAGAGCACTAGGGCAATTGTTATGAATAATACTGATTATGTATAACTCGTTTAATGGTTAAACGAAAAATACATGCGATAGAGACCTAATCGTCATTTCTGAAATTAATGTGTATTTGTATTTAATTCTTGATTTTATTAAATACACATTAATTAAATATCAAATTGTGATATTTAACATATATGATTGATATATGTATTTTAATTATTTAATGTAAATATAATACATATATTTAAGATATTTGTATTTAATTATTTAATTATATAAATGTTATATGATTAACATAATTAAAGTAACAAATATCTTAAGTCATGATTTGTATTTTTAATGCTTGGAAATGGCATTTTTTATTGGTAACACTTGTAAAGGTGATGGTGATCATTTTAAACAAGTAACTTATCAAATGGTAATTGAAATGAAATTGAAAAATCTTGAATTTATATTATATGTCATTCACGCTCAAATGATGGAAGTATATAAAGATTTTTTTGTTTCATTTTAAATGACAACAACAAGTTACAAAATAAATTATAAAGGAAAGTTTGAGAGAAACTTGAAGAATAAAGGAAAAAAGCTTAAAGAAAATTGGATTTTTGTAAGTATTTTCCAACTTTCTTCAACTAGAAAATTGTTTCCATGTTTCTAAGCCTTAACATGTATTGCTTAGAATTTTCTCTACTCTTTAAATATGTAATTAAATTGGTTTGAGACTTGTTGGAAGGTGTTTAGCATGTATGATTAATTAATAGCTAATTAGGAGTAATTAAGCTTGTTTAATTCATTAGAAAATTAAAGTTGCCATTCTAGAGTTGATTAGCCATTCATAATTAACCTAGAATTGTTCTTGATTAATTTCATGATGGTGAGACTTGATTGGTGTGGTAATTGAATGATTAAAGTGTTGAATTTTATCAATTTAATGTAAATTGTCCAATTTGAGTAATTTATGAAATTAGGGTTCTTAACCCATTCAAATTTTGGGGTTTTTCATATATATGATATAATGTGATGTATATTTGATGTTTGTCAAATTGGGATTGATTGAATTTGATCTTGATGTGTTTTGAACAAATTGGGCTAAATTACAATTAATAAACGTTCTGGGCTATTTTCGTAAATTCTTGAAAATTCTGGGCATTTTCTGAAATTCTGGAAAATTTTCTGGATTTGAGTTACAAATTGTAAAAATTATTTTGGGATTGATTTGGAATCAATTAAATATGTAATTGACATATTTAAGGAATAAAATAATTAATTTGTAAAGTTTAGGGGTCTCATAGCAATTAATGATAAATTTGATTTTTCATATAAAAATTCAGTTTTTATTTATTGAGTAATTAGAATAAATTAGTTTATTTTAATTTCCCAAGAAAAATATTTCTCGGAAAATATTTCGGAGTGATTCTTACTCAAGATCCAAGACTGGCATTGGCTTGTTGGCCAAAGTCAAGGCCTTTGTCCGTCGAGGATGTGTTTGAATCACAAAGGCTTTGTTCCATATCAGTGTCTTGTCCAAGTTGTGGTTTGTTGGCCAAAGTCAAGAGCACTTCTTGTCCATCGACATTGATTACGAAGCTTTCCATGGTCAATGGGTCGCGCTTAACTGGGATCACTAAGTTTGTTGTGCCAAAGCCAAGGCTTAGTTGATTCAGAGGAAAAAGGTTAGTTAATATATTGGATATATTGGCATATATAAGATATATGTTTCGAACTTGGATGTCCCCTAATGGATCTAGGAATTGGATTGGATCCAATTGATCTTAGAGATCTACCTAGTTAATTATCATACAATTTGTTGGCCAAAGTCAAGATTGTGTGATATTCAACGGGATCCTAACCCACTAGGAAACACGGTTTCTCGAGTACTCGACAGAGGGTTAGAGGCTTGCCAAAAAATAGTGGGAGGCAGAAATTGAATTTGCAATATTCGTTTAATTACTTGCCATACGCGCTCATTCAAATTATTTCGTCGTAAATTAAATGTTAGGTTGACTAATACTTAAAATTGTTGTTTTAATAAACAGTTGGACTATATTATAGTTAATTATATAATTGGATTATAGTAATCAATATATTTTAATTAATTAATTTCAATTTATAGTTGATTTTATAGTTGGACTATAGTAATCAATATAATTGAGGTTAGTTAATTTAAATTATATTTGATTGTATAGTTGGACTATAATAATCATTATAATATATAGTACCACAAATCGTTGATTAAATAGTTGGACTATTAAAATCAAGATATAATTGAAAGATTAGTGTTTAAAACATAATCCGGGTGAAAATGTATTTAAACGACTTTAATTTTCAAATTGGGAATAAATTTCAGGATGGTCCTGGAAAAATAATAAGTTATTTTATTTGATAAAATAATATATTAAGCCTAAGCCCGTAGTTAAGCAAATAGTATAGCATAATCTTTGGAAGATTTATGTAATGATAACTTAAGTGCTTAATCCATGACGCTTGTCGCAGTAGACTCCTTAATTTCTGAATCAGAAATAAGGATTAGATCCTTAAAAGTATGATGACGAAATTAAAGGATATTCATAAATCTATGTTTAGATTTTAGAAGTACTTTTAATTGCAATAGTAAACTCTTGGAGAGTTAATAGCTATACTCAAGGAGACAAAGTCAAAGTTTGCAATTAGGCAAGTAGCGCAAGGCGCATCTTACTTCGATATTCCAAAAGGCCAAGGCTTGGCCAAAGGCTTCTGAAATGTGAAAATGGCAAAGGAAAAATCATTATAATCTTCTGAGAAGATAAAAGGACATATCCCAAGAAGGAATTGAAGACGAGCAAGGCTCTGACTTCAAATATGTTTGTCATAAATATGTTCACAACTAGTATTAAAATTGGATTTTAGATACTTAGTGTGGTTCATAAATATGTACTGATGTTCAGAATCTGCTATGAGCAGGATACTGACTTCTATTGAGATTACTCTGCGAATTGAAAATGGGACGAAAGTCGCTATTTTAACCGTAGATACCTAAGTTTAGGAACTACCCTTTGGGTATGTACGTAAATTAGGAAACTGTTATAATGTAACTAGTTTGACTAGAAACATTATCTCTATATCATTGTATAATCTGTTGCGGATATACCTTTATATTCTAGAACACTAAAGTGTTTTATTATATAAAGATGATATTGAGATAAACACATTAGATGTGAACAACATAATTTATATTTAGAATATAAATAAATCTCACACGTATAACATGACAAACAAATAGCTCAAACTGATTTGATCAGGTTGAAACTTGAATGTGGCATTGTTGTCTGGGACACAATTTAAACAAGACTCGTATATCCACACTTTTGAAGAGTGGGTACTATAACTGATTTGATTCCAATCAAATAAAGTCTACGAATCTAGTTTATTGGGCAAAGTGCCTAAAACACTATTTACTTGGTAAAAGTGCCAGTGCCACCGATCTGTTAGCCCTAGTTTATAGTGAAGCAAGTGGGCCCATGTCTAGCTAGGCTAGATGTGGATATGAATATTTTGTGACCTTTATGGATGTGGCATCGCGTATGGTTATGTGTTTCTTTTGAAACACAAATCGGAAACTTTCACAGTTTCGACACGAAATAGACAAACAGATCGGCTAAAGTATTAAACTGTCATGGTAAGACCATGATGGAAAATACTTAAGCAATAAGTTTCTCATATACTTGAAAGAGTATAGTATTCTTTCAATGAGGACTCCTCCCGGAACACGTCAATTTGACTGTGTGTCCGACAGGATAAACAGAATTTTGTTGGACATGATAAGGTTAATTAAGAGTCGCTCTGAGCTACCATTTCCTTCAACGGATACGCTAAACAGTGCAGAACTTATTTTGAATAAGGTTCCATAAAAATCTGTTTGACAGACTTCATATTAGATATGAACCGGAAAGAAACCGGGTTTCACATTCCTGAATATTCGGGTATGCTAGGCATATGTTTGGTTGATACCAAACTATAACCCAAATTGGAAAAGTGCCAATTATAGGTTATCCTAGGGATACCATAAGTATAGTACTTATACAACTCACTAGAGAACAATGTAATTGTTGCTCACCATGCGGTTTTCCTAAGAGGAATACCTATATGCAGTGGTAAGTGTGAGGATAGTAAAACTCGATGAAAATTGGAGTAATACTATTCTTGGCACCGAGTCCTAATGGAACACAAATAGTTCATCAAGGATGAAACTATTCCAATAATCTTCGAATACACAAGAACCACATATGTCAGAGAGAATCAGAAAACAACCTGGGGTATGGGTTTCTGATCTCACCTCATAAAGATGTCTATCTTATTGAGGAAAATCAACTGACTACGTATGAGGAAGTGATACAAGGTATCGACTCCCTATTATGGCAAAGTGTCATAAAGTCCGAAGTGGATTCCATGTATACCAAATATGTTTAGACACTAGTTGATGTACCGCAAGGCATTGTGCCTATTGGTACTAAATAAGTCTTCAAGGAAGACATACATTGATAGCAACATACCAACTTACTAAGCTAGGCTTGTAGCGAAAAGGTAGAGTTATCAACATTGTGTTGATTACGACGAAACCTTTTACATGTTGCCACGGCAAATCCATTTCAACAATGCTTATTGATGCTGCATGTTTCATTTATGAAATATGGCAGCGGAACGGGAAAACTGTTTTCCTTAACGGAAACCTTTCAGAGGATGTTTACACATCCTTACGGTTTTGTCGAACCATAACAAGCAAACTAGGTTTGCAGGTTATTCGATCCATAAATGGATTGAAGCAAGCATTAGGTTCTTGGAATTGTCGTTTTGATGTAATCATAATAGAGTATGATTTAATTCAAAACGAAAATAATTCTTGTGTATATAAGGAGGTTAGTGGGGAGCGCACTGACAGTGAATGTCCTGAGTAATGATGATATATCATTTCTTGGAAATGATATTCCCATAATATAATCGGTGAAAGCTTGGCTTTCATGAAAACGACTATAAGTCGTGACAACGGTACTATAAAGATTGAATAACAATACAGTGAGCTAGAAATCTTCCAAGCAAGATACTGTTACCGAATAAACAACAAATGCGGGTTATTGCTGCAGCTGAGGCAGCAATAGAAGACATTTGGGTCGATAAAAAATCTAATTAGATTAGATATAGTTCTATTAGCAGCTGAGCTAGGCTTCAGCACAAGCTAAAGAATTAATGGTCTCAACAACGATCCAAATAAATACTTCGATATTCATCTGATTCGTTCGGATCATACATTGTGGCGATGTGATGATCGAATAAATCGCATCAGATGATATTCATACAAATCCGCTGACGAAAACCTTTTCTCAGCAATTTGAGCCAACCGTACATAGTTTGGGTGTTAGACACTCGAGTGACTGGCTATAGTCCAAGTGGGAGATTGTTGGACAATTATGACCCATAGCGTCACTATTTGTACAGATCATGGTGCTATTGTACAAATTAACTATGTGACAAAGATGATTGCACTCTTATCATTTGTGATTAGATCAGCAAGATATATAAATGATAGGAGGTCCCTATGATTTGTTCCTAGATTGAGAATGATATGAGACAGTATCAGTCCACGAAGGATAAATCATTTAATATCCCTAGTCAGAGTATTATCGAGATTGGACATCGATAAATACGTAAAAGACTAGTATTACACTTGTGTGCGTTGTGAGGGCATAACGTCATAGTTCTCATATATTTGGGTATAGGATACTCACGCAAGTGTAATAGGAGGTTGTGTTTTACCGATGGTACGAGAAACAGCTTCGCTCTGGATAGACCCCCTCAAAATTCTTTGGTAGTATGACTATGTGTCTATGGAAGTCCGAAATCAGGGTAGGTGTATTTGGTCTTAACCTGAGACTTGCACCGCTAATACTTGCGACAATCAATATACTTTGGTTGCGGTCGTCCAGGACTTTAACAGGTTCTGTGTACGGCAATGCTGGGTATATTGAGAATCGTAGTGTATTGGGTGTGATGTTAAGATGGAAGTATCACTCCAGTTATATGGAGATGATGGTCACATAGGATACGGAACTCGTTCTCTTAAATGCTCGAGCTATCGGGATATTATGACTATGTCATGTATATCCGATTATAGAGACTAGTTGCCAGACATCCGATATGTGCTTCGTACGGGGCAGACACAATTCTAGCCCCAGGCCTAGCACGTGGACATCCGATACTGGATCGACATACACAATACTACGGTATACTATGCTTGATATAGATCACTTATTCCTGTAACCATATTTCCGGAGAATTGGGTAGGCATGGCGCTTTGCTAGAAGCCAACCTTGTCTTGTAAATCGGTATAAACGTAGTACTAGGTACTTACGTGTGTTCGGATAGTCCGACGACCGAATTTACTGCCAACATATCCGGGGATCTCATGGGTCACTTCCCGAAGATTCAGTGATGACGTATGACTCGCACTTCATTAATCTAGGATTAATTAGATGAGAGAGAAAATTGATCTGGGATTAATTACAGAGATATTTTATCTGGGATAAAATATTAATTAAAGAGAGAGAATGATTAATTTGGAATTAATCGATAAAATAATTTATTCGATATATTATACGAAATTAGATTTCGACGCGGAATTGAAATTAGATTTTAATTCGGGCGAACGAGTTAATTTAGAATTAATTCGTTTGCGATATGAATAGTGATTTCGCTAGGCGTAATCGTTTAATTACGTCGTAATGGAAAATTCGTTAATTTGGAACCCGAGCCCAAGATTGTTTGCGAGCGTATTCGCATTTCGAATTCGAGTGCGGCACGCAAGTCAAATCAAGCGTCAAATCATTAGTCACATCAAGCGTCAAATCACATTTCACTTTGAGTGATGTGACAATTTGATTGATTGATTGAGTGATTGATGTGGAAGTTGAAAAGCATTAATTGCCTTTTGCTTTTTGACTTTTTGGTAAATGGAAAAGGGTTTTTGGTATTTGATTTTGGAAAATCAATATATATAAAACATTTTCTTTTCTTTCTCTCTCTCAACCACACGGTCTTCTCTCTTTCCCTCATCTTCTCTCACGGCTTGGAGCCAATTTCTTTATTCTCCATTTTCTGGTTCTTCCGAAAGACAAAGAGAAGAAGATGAGTATTTTGTTGCAAAATACAAAGTGCTAGCACACACTTGAGTCATCCTAAGGTGATAGGGCAGCGTTTTCGTGCGATTGGAAGCTTGGAGCTTAGAGCTTCAATGGAGGACATCCATGGCCGAATCTTGGAGGAGTAAAAGAGACCAAAACCGAGCAGTCCACTGCAAGGAGAAGCCACTGCCGAGCTTCAAGGAGGGCTGAAAAGGCTTGTGTTCTTCGTAGCATCCAAACTGATCATTGTGAGTATGTTTCTGCCATTCTCCTTTGTGTATACACATGCGTTTTTGTGCTTGATTTCATTCTTGGGACCTAATTAGAAACCAACATTCATTTTAGAATGGCCCTGGAGTTTGTATTATGCTAAGATTACAATTTAGTATATTAGCTTATAGAGCCTATTGTAGACTCGAATGAGCTTTCTGGAAATTTGTGTTCTCTAATTTTGATATCAGTCAGATTGTCTGATTTTATCAAAACATAGAGAATACATATTGGATAGAAGGGTTAGTGGGAGCGTACAAATTTCTTTCTAGTATTTTACATCGTAATAACAGAATCATTATTAATGTAATAATAAGATGTTTATGAGGTAAAAAGATTTACCTTAGTCTTGTTTTCTCCATGAAAGCAGTGTGAGTGGTCTCTATTATATTTGATATAAAGTTTTATATAAGATATAAAACTAAGAGACTTGTGAGATACTCCTGGACGCAACAAGACTATATGTATGACAGTTAGTATAACTGTTTGACAGTTAGTGTGTGTCTTGTGTATAGTATTTATCTTTCGTAAATGATGATTCCTTTTTTCGAAAGAGATAATGATTAAAATGTCTAATAAATTTTATGCATCATATGATGATGGCATAATGAATACTATATTAAGTACGATTAGAGATATCTATTTAATCGTAATTGTTATAAGTTATTTTGATAACCTCTAGACCATAAGATGTGTCTTGAAACATGTTCTTTATTATCTTTGAGATATTAAGAACGAGTTTCCTTTTAATGGAGAATAAATATGAAACCGTTAGGGTCAGATTAGTTTTTAGTCTAATTATGACGTTAGACAGTCTACGTCATAAAGAGTCAAAAAAGCTGCAGTATGAGTGTCACAGATGATTCCACTACAAGAGTGGAGTTAGTTGTAACTTATGAAGTATTGACTTTTGAAGTTGCATAGTGACCTCGTAAATTAGAAGTTTGTTATTAGTGTTGTGTTTGCAATTGTCTACATAGTATTTTGGATTTGATCCGTAAATACTTAGACAATTTAGTAGCTGAAGCACAAAGTTGATATGGCATCTAATTCATATTGATGTAGAACTTAGTTTCTATAAAAATATGAATGATGCTTGCTAAGGAAAATGATTGTGTTTGTGGGACAAACTCAATATGTCATTGCGGGCTTACTTGTTGTTACCTACCTCTTGAACGCTAGGTGAGTTCTTGAGGGTCATGAGTATGTGATACACTTTGGGATGTGTATATGATACCATGGATTGGCATTAGAGCACGTTGGAGAAATTGTTAGGGTTGGTGCTCTGAGAGCCAATCCCGATCGTATTTATGTTCGATTCATGAATACGAGCAATACCTTTTTTCCATAATATTACTAATTTTAATGGTAGCACCTCTTGTTTGTTGTATACGTATTCGATCTAATTTCGATTAGATTGATTAGATTGAAACTAAATCTGGTTTAGTGATATGTATATATATTAGATAAAGACCCCATGATTTACAACGTAGTGCGCAGTTACAATATAGTTTGTAATTGACATTGGGAAGTGTCACTATAAGTTGTATATGTTGGGGTTGGTGCTCATAGCGCCAATTCCCGGTTGTATTTCTTTATGAATACTTCTGTAAAACATTATTATTTTGAATAATAAATGCAGTTTCTATAATATAATGTATCTTTTAATATGGTAAAGACGTAATGAACTTAGAATGACTAGTCATGGTACAGCTGCAAAAGCGTCGCAACTGACATTGAATTGTATCATGACATTGTCATTCTCAGACAGTTCCTGGTCAAGGTTTACACTACTTGGTTAGAATAGTAAACTCGTTGAGACCGGTACATTTCGTATACTGGAATATATGATTCCAATGGTTTCTCAATGAACCATAAGACTTGGAGACTAGTATAGACGTGTAAGTGTTTATAGCGGATAAAAATTGAACGACTCACCGAAGATTCTTAATGGATGGTACACCAACGTCAATAAGAATCTTGTCGGGTTGAGTAGCACTTGTGATTCTTAGACTTGAGATGCCACTGTGGACAAATGAGACATCTTCTACACTTAGATGGCAGTCACGTCACCGATCTATTAAGATCAGACCTCCGCCTGTTCGTTGGGTGTAGATAGATCCTCAGGGTGTCCTGTGCGTATCAAGATAGGATCCGTCAGTTCTGTGTATCAGAGCATAGGTAGTCCATATGATTAGCAATCAGATAAAACCATGGGCCCGTGGTACAGTTTAGAAGCCAGTTCTAAACATTATTTTTGAGATTGCTAATAGAATAGTCGACTGGATAATCCCCATAGAGATTTGACGTTTACATCTATATCTCTGGGATATATCCGGATACTTGTGACGGAGGAATTATACATTTGCCATGACCTCGACCTGTATGATTCAGCGAGTTTATCCGTGATCGTTATAATTTACGGGTGGATAAATTATGGACACGAAATTAGATTTCGTGACGGATATGCCTGAATCTAGAGAGTCTCAATAATGAAATATACTCGTAGAGCACTAGAGAAACATTTATAAATAATATTGACTATTTATAAAGTCGTTTAAAGGTTAAATGTAAAATACATATTTAGGGACCCGATAGTCATTTCCTTAATTTTTGTGTATTTACATTTAATAATTGATTAATTTAAATACACATTAATTAATAGTCAAATTGAGATATTTGACTAATATCATAAATGTATATGTGTATTAATATTTAATGTAAATATAATACATATATTTAATATATTTGTATTTAATTAATTAATTATTTATTTAATTGTTAAATGATTAAATTAATTAAAATATAAATATCTTATGATTTAGATATTTGTTTTAATGGCTAAGTTGCCTTTGTTGACTTTGTTAGAAATATCTTTAAAGTGTTTTTGGATATTTTAACAAGTTGGCTTAATGAAATTCAAATGAAATGAAATTAATATTTCTTGTTTTTGTTAAGGCCAAATTCGGCCAAGGCCAAAAGTAGGCAAGTATATATTGTTTTAATTTCATTTGGTGAGATAACCTAATACACTTTTTTTATCAAAAACACCATTAAAACAAAACAAAGAAGGTAGAGAGAAAATAAAGGAAAAATCAAAGAAAGCTTGGATTTAAGTAAGTATTTCCAACTTGCTATTAGAGAGAAAATTGTTCCTCTTGTTCTTGGCAACATCTTGTGATGTTCTTAAGTTTTTCTATTCTTTATTCTTTGTACTTTTGATGGATAAAATTTTGATGAAGGTGTAATGCATGTATGATGTTGGAAGTTTGTAACTAGTGTAGTTATAAGCATTTTTTTCATGGTTTTAGAACTTTGTTGCTAATCTAGAGTTGTTGACCCACACTTAAATGACCAAGATTTGATCTATAGTTATTTCATTGTGTTGACACTTTAATTGGATGGAAGAAACATGATTAAAGTAATTGTTTTTAACCAATTTGGTCTAATTTGTCTAATTTGAAGAAATTGAAAAATTAGGGTTTAAGACCTCATCCAAATTTGGGGCTTTTCATTTATGTTGTGTATTTGGATGTGTATATGATACATATGAAATCTTATGTTGATTGTGTTAGCAGCTGAGCTAGGCTTCAGCGCAGGCTAAAGAATTAATGGTCTCATTAACGATCCAGACACATACTTTGATATTCATCTGATTCGTTCGTATCATACATCGTGGAGATGTGATGATCGAATAAATCACATCAGATGATAATCATTCAAATCCGCTGACGAAATCCTTTCTCAGTAGTTTGAGCCAACCGTACATAGTTCGGGTGTCAGACACTCGAGTGACTGGCTATAGGCCAAGTGGGAGATTGTTGTGCTAGTTGAAATTGATTTATGAAATCAATTAAAAACATAACACAACAATCTCCCACTTGGCCTATAGCCAGTCACTCGAGTGTCTGACACCCGAACTATGTACGGTTGGCTCAAACTGCTGAGAAAGGATTTCGTCAGCAGATTTGCATGATTATCATCTGATGCGATTTATTCGATCATCATATTGCCACGATGTATGATCCGAACGAATCAGATGAATATCGAAGTATGTGTCTGGATCGTTGATGAGACCATTAATTCCTTAGCCTGTGCTGAAGCCTAGCTTAGCTGCTAAGAGAACTATATCTAATCTAATTAGATTATTATCGACCAAAATGGCTTCTATTGTTGCCTCAGCTGCAGCAATAACCTGCATTTATTGTTTATTCGGTAACAGTATCTTGCTTGGAAGATTTCCAGCTCACTGTTCCGTTATTCAAACTGTATAGTACCGTTATTCTCGGTTAGGAAACTTGCAACAGTGATCCCAGTCACTTCAAGTTCTCATTCTCCATAGTATAAGACAGCATCCTTAGATCTCTAAGATACTAAATGATGTTCTTAACATCAATCCAGTGACCATCACTAGGATTGGCCTGATTATGACTCCATATGCTCAAAGCATATGGGACACCAGGTCGCGTACATTTTTCAATATACGAGTTCATGGAGAATTTTCATGAAAGCCAAGCTTTCACCGATTGTTTTATTTGGGAAATATCATTTCCAAGAAATGATATATCATCATTATTTATAGGACAGCCACTGTCAGTGCGCTCCCACTAACCTCCTTATATACACAAGAATCATTTCCGTTTTGAATTAAATCATAAACCATTATGATTACATCAAAACGATAATTCCAATAACACAATGATTGCTTCAATCCAAACATGGATCGAATAACCTGCAAACCTTGTTTGCTAGTTTTGGTAAGACAAAACCGTCAGGATATTGTAAACATCCTCCAAAAGTTTTCCGTTTAAGGAAAGCGATTTTCCCGTTCAGCTATCATATTTCATCAATGAAACATGCAGCGTCAGCAAGCATTATCCAAATAGATTTACCGTGGCAACAGGTAAAAGGTTTCATTGTAATCAACACAATGTTGATAACGATACATTTCCGTTAAAAGCCTAGCTTTATACGTTGGTAGTTTGCCATCCATGTATGTCTTCCTTGAAGACTTATATAGTACCATTAGACACAATGCCTTGCGGTACAACAACTAGTATCCAAACATAGTTGGTATACATGAAATCCATTTCGGATATCATGGCACTTTGCCATAATTAGGAGTCGATACCTTGTATCACTTCTTCATATGTAGTCAGTTCGTATTCCTCAAAAGATTTTCATCTGTATGAGGTGAGATCAGAAATCCATACCCCAGGTTGTCTTCTGACTCTCTTCGAATTACGTGGTTCTTGTGTATTCGAAGATTACTGGTATAGTTTCATCCTTGATGAACTATTTGTGTTCCATTAAGGAATGGGTGCCTTGAATAGTATTACTTCGATTTTCATCGAGTTTTACTATCCTCCCACTTACCACTGAATATAGGTATTCCTCTTAGGAAAACCGCATGGCGAGCAACAATTAAATTGTTCTCTAGTGAGTTGTATAAGTACTATACTTTGGTTTCCCTAGGATAACCCACAACTTAGACACTTGCTAACAGAACTATATCTAATCTAATTAGATTATTATCGACCCAAATGGCTTCTATTGCTGCCTCAGCTGCAGCAATAACACGCATTTGTTGTTTATTCAGTAACAGTATCTTGCTTGGAAGATTTCCAGCTCACTGTTCCGTTATTCAAATTGTATAGTACCGTTATGCTCTGTTAGGAAACCTGCAACAGTGATCCCAGTCACTTCAAGTTCTCATTCTCTATAGTATAAGACAGCATCCTTAGATCTCTAAGATACTAAAAGATGTTCTTAACATCAATCCAGTGACCATCACTAGGATTGGCCTGATTGTGACTCCATATGCTCAAAGCGTATGGGACATCAGGTCGCGTACATTTTTCAATGTACGAGTTCACGGAGAATTTTCATGAAAGCCAAGCTTTCACCGATTGTTTTATTTGGGAAATATCATTTCCAAGAAATGATATATCATCATTATTTATAGGACAACCACTGTCAGTGCGCTCCCACTAACCTCCTAATATACACAAGAATCATTTCCATTTTGAATTAAATCATAAACCATTATGATTACATCAAAACGATAATTCCAAGAACACAATGTTTGCTTCAATCCAAACATGGATCGAATAACCTGCAAACCTTGTTTGCTAGTTTTGGTATGACAAAACCGTCAGGATATTGTAAACATCCTCCAAAAGGTTTCCGTTTAAGGAAACCGATTTTCCCGTTCAGCTATCATATTTCATAAATGAAACATGCAGCGTCAGCAAGCATTATCCAAATGGATTTACCGTGGCAACAGGTAAAATGTTTCGTTGTAATCAACACAATGTTGATAACAATACCTTTCCGTTAAAAGCCTAGCTTTATACGTTGGTACTTTTCCATCCATGTATGTCTTCCTTGAAGACTTATATAGTACCATTAGGCATAATGCCTTGCGGTACAACTACTAGTATCCAAACATAGTTGGTATACATGAAATCCATTTCGGATATCATGGCACTTTGCCATAATTAGAAGTCGATACCTTGTATCACGTCTTCATACGTAGTCAATTCGTATTCATCAAAAGATTGACATCTATATGAGGTGAGATCAGAAATCCATACCCCAGGTTGTCTTCTGACTCTCTCCGACTTACGTGGTTCTTGTGTATTCGAAGATTACTAGTATAGTTTCATCCTTGATGAACTATTTGTGTTCCATTAAGGATCGGGTGCCTTGAATAGTATTACTTCGATTTTCATCAAGTTTTACTATCCTCCCACTTACCACTGCATATAGGTATTCCTCTTAGGAAAGCCGCATGGCGAGCAACAATTAAATTGTTCTCTAGTGAGTTGTATAAGTACTATACTTTGGTTTCCCTAGGATAACCCACAACTTAGGCACTTATCCGATTTGGGTTCTAGTTTGGTATCATCCAAACATATGCCTAGCATACTCAAATCATCAGGAATGAGAAACCCGGTTTCTTTCATGTTCATATCTAATATGAAATATGTCAAACAGATTTTTATTGAACCTTATTCAAAATAAGTTCTGCACTGTTTATGCGTATCCGTTGAAGGAAATTGTAGCTCAGAGCGACTCATGTTTAACCTTATCATGTCCAACAAAATTCGGTCTCTCAGTTCGCACACACCGTCAAGTTGACGTGTTCCGGGAGGAGTCCTCATTGAAAGAATACTATACTCTTTCAAGTATATTATAAACTTATTGCTTAAGTATTTTCATCATGGTCCAATCATGGTGCTTAATACTTTAGCCCATCTGTTTGTCTATTTCGTGTCGAAACTGAAAAAGTTTCCGATTTGTGTTTCAAAAGAAACACATAACCATAACGCGATGCCACATCCGTAAAGGTCACGAAATATTCATATCCACTTCTAGCCTAACTAGACATGGGCCCACTTGCTTCACTATGAACTAGGGCTAACAGATCAGTGGCACTTACACTTTTACCAAGTAAATAGTGTTTTAGGCATTTTGCCCAATAAACTAGATTCGTAGACTTTATTTGAATAGGATCAAATCAGACCGAGTACCCACTCTTCAAAAGTGTGGATATACGATTCTTGTTTAATTGTGTCCCAGACAACAATGCCATAAATTAGTTTCTTCTGATCAAATCAGTTTGAGCTATTTGTTTGTCATGTTATATGTTTGAGATTTATTTATATTCAAAATATAAATGTTGTTATTTCACATCAAATGTGTTTATCTCAATATCATCTTTATATAATAAAACACTTTAGTGTTCTAGAATATAAAGGTAAATCCGTAACGGATTAAACACTGATATAGAGATAATGTATCTAGTCAAACTAGTTACATTATAACAGTTTCCTAATTTAAGTACAAACCCAAAGGGTAGTTCCTAAATATAGGTACATACGATTAAAACAGCGACTTTCGTCCCATTTCCGATTCGCAGATAAAACTCAATGGAAGTTAGTATCATGCTCAAAGCAGATTCTGCACACCAGTATATATTTATGTACCACACTCAGTATCTAAAATCCAATTTTAATACTAGTAGTGAACATTTTAATGACAAACATATTTGAAGTCAGAGCCTTGCACCGTCTTCAATTCCTTCATGTCTGCTTTGTCCAAACGGCAGTCACGCTTCCGCGATCCCGTTTGCCACAATTTATGCAGACATTTTAGGATATGTCATTTATCTTCCCAGAAGATTATAATGATTTTGCCTTTGCCCTTTTCCACATCTCAGAAGCGTTCGGCCTAGCCTTTGCCTTCTCGAATGTCGAAATAAAGTGCGCCTTGCGCTACTTGCCTTATTGCAAAGTTTGGCTTTATCTCCTTGAGAATAGCCATTAACTCTCCAAGAGTTATTATTGCAATTTAGTACTTCAAATATCTAACAATAGATCTATAAAGATCCTTCAATTTCAACATCATACTTTAAGGATCTAATCCTTAGTTCTGATTAAGAAATTAAGGAGTCTATTCGGCAAGCTTAATGGATTAAGCACTAAAGTTATCATCACATAAATCTTCCAAAGATTATGTTATACTATTTGCTTAACTCCGGGCTTAGGCCTAATATGTTATTTTATCAAATAAAGTAACTTATTAGTTTCCAGGACCATCCTGAAATTTTATTCCCAATTTGAAAATTAAATCATTTAAATACATTTTCCCTAGGATTATGTTTTAAATGCTAATCTTTCAATTTTATCTTGATTTTAATAGTCCAACTATTTAATCAACTATAATTTAAATTGTTTGAATATAGTCCAACTGTTAATTAAAAACAACGATTTAAATATTAGTCCAACTAACATTTAATTTATTTGACGAATGATGTTTATTTTGATCTCGTATGGCAAGTAATTAAACGAATATTGCAAATTCAATTCTTGCCTCCCACTATTTTTCGGCGAGCCTCTAACCCTCTGTCGAGTACTCGGGAAACCGTGTTTCCTAGTGGGCTAGGATCCCGTTAAATATCACACAATCTTGACTTTGGCCAACAAATTGTATGATAATTAACTAGGTAGATCTCTAAGATCAATTGGATCCAATCCAATTCCTAGATCCAGTAGGGGGACATCCAAGTCCGAAACATATATCTTATATATGCCAATATATCAAATATATTACCTAACATTTTTCCTCTGAATCAACTAAGCATTGGCTTTGGCACAATAAATTTAGTGATCCCAGTTAAGCGTGACCCATTGACCTTGGAAAGCTTCGTAATCAATGTCGATGGACAAGAAGTGATCTTGACTTTGGCCAACAAATCACAACTTGGACAAGACACTGATATGGAACAAAGCTCTCATGATTCAAACACATCCTCGACGGACAAAGGCCTTGACTTTTGCCAACAAACCAATGCCAGTCTTGGATCTTGAGTAAGAATCACTCAATGGAAGGAAAAACGCTTAATATTTTGTGACGGTTTTTCGCGTGCAAATTGGCAACCAATTTAATTATCTTTATTAAGGTCTCATCATCATACACCCTTAAACATGCATTCTAAACACATAATAAGGCGCGTAAATAAAATAAATAATAATGATATGCGGATGGATACTCAACACATTGTTCCTAGAACAAATCTCTCCATTTCCTCTCTCCCACTAGCACAAGTATATCTTCTACCCGTTACATAACACTTCTAAAGAAACCTCATTTACATTGAGGGGAATAGGTGAGAAGAGAAATACAAAGAGTATGGAGGTAATAGGCTGGACACGCAGGTCCAATTAATAAATTCTAAATTTATTACAATAATTTCCAAAATTGCCCCACTCATTTAATATCCATCCGATATACATTATTCATGCATCGCAACCATGTATTCACACAAGCATGTTATCAATCAATCTAATCCAATTAATTAATCTGATAATTAGTGACCATCCAATGTTCAAACAACGATTTGATTTTGCGCGAGTCAAACTCGTTTTTGCGAATAAGTACTCAAAGTACGAATTCTTGAATTAAATTAAACTACAACATTAAATCCAATTTAATATGTATTTAATACTAATTCGCTATTTAATTCCAAATTAAATATTACACTTTATTACCGAACCTTTACGACTTAAATTCCAAATTTAATCGTTACGGGTCTCAAAGCCCGATTAACGTCCAACGTTAATTTAATTAAAGTCCAATGGGCTTTCAATTAATTTCTTAAGGCATGGACTTTTGGTCAACTCGGCTCAAACCCAATAACCAAAGCCCAATCAAAGAGTAACCCCATAAGCCTAGAAATCAATTTAGGCCCATTAGGCCCAATTAAAATAATTACGGTCCATTAGTCGCATTTGGGCTTTATGGAAGCGGTTTTGGGCCCAATTGGATCCAGCCAATTTAGCCTAAACCTTACTAGGTACAACCAAGCCCAATTAGCCCATTTACAACAATACAAGCCCAAATCCAATTTAAGCCCATTTAATTAAACACAAAAAATTCCAAATTTCATATTTAATTAAACTAAAGTGTAATGCCATAATTAATCACCCAAATTAACATTTCTAAAACATCAATTTACACAATTAATTATGCTCTTTAACAACAAAACATGTCCAACACATTTTATCAAAAATCAACCCAATTTCATGCTATAATGCTCTCGGCAATTTGGGGTTATTTGTGTCTGATTTGGTTTCAATCCAATTAAATCCACAATCGACATTAAATCAACATTCCCAATTGATTCCAACTCATCCAATGAATCAAAATCAAAAAATTCCAAGCCACAAAATGGGTACCATTCTCGGCCAAGCAAAGAATTTTGGGCAAAATTGTTCCAAACCAATTTTCATGAAATTGATCCAATCAAACTTCAATTCAACATCATTTAAGCATACTTAATCATCCAATTTCATCAAATCATGCTCAAACACATTTTACCCAATTTCAACCCTAAAAATTTCATGCTCAACCTTGCTCTGATACCATTGTTGGAATTTCTACGGTCCCAATGATCGAATATCAAGCATAAAAATAACATGTGAATACATCAAGGAGTTGTGGAATACTCACAATGATCGGTTGAGGCGATGCGGTGAAGAACAAAAAACATTTTCTGCCCTCCATGAAGCTCGGTAGTCCACTGTTTTTCTTCCTCCATTTTCGGTCATGGATCATCTCCGTCAAGCTCCAAGCTTTGTGTTGATCCCTTGCTCACGTGTGCGGTTTCCCTATCACCTTCGCAAGACTCCGATGTGTGCTAGCACCCTTGATTTTTGCCACAAAAATCATCAATGGTTCTCCTCATTGTTCTCGGCAGAAACCAGAAAACAGAAGGTAAAATCGGTCCAATACCGTGAGAGCGAGAAGAGGGAAAAAAGAGAGAGAGATGAAAATGTGTATTAGATTAATTGTATTCCAAAAACAATTAAACATATACCATATACCACTTTCAAAAAGTCAACAAGGTTTTGGAGCCAAAATTTGGCAATTAATTGCTTCCAACAACCCACATCAACTATTCACATCACTCAATCAATCAATGTGACAAGTTGTCACATCACTCAAAGTGACTAATGATTTGACGCTTGATACTACTTGTGTGCCGCACTCGAATTTGAAATGCGAATGCGCTCGCAAACACTCCCGGGCTCGGGTTCGCTAATTCCAAATTAACGAATTTTCCGTTGCGACGTAATTAAATGATTATGCCTAGCGAAATCACTATTCACGTCGCTAACAAATTAATTCTAAATTAACTCGTTTGCCCGAATTAAAATCTAATTTCAATTCCGAGTCGAAATCAGATTTCGTATAATATATCAAATATATTATTTTATCGATTAATTCCAAATTAATCATTATCTCTCTTTAATTAATATTTTATCCCAGATAAAATATCTCCGTAATTAATCCCAGATTAATTTTCTCTCTCATTTAATTAATCTCAGATTAATAAAGTGCGAGTCATACGTGATCGGTGAATCCTAGGGAAGCGACCCATGAGATCCTCGGATATGTTGGCAGTAAATTCGGTCGTCGGACTATCTGAACACGTAAGTACCTCGTATTACGTTTGTACCGATTTACAAGACAAGGTTGGCTTCTAGCAAAGCGACATGCCTACCCAATTCTCCAGAAACATGCTTACAGGAATAAGCGATCAATATCAGGCGTAGTATACGTAGTATTGCGTATTTCGATCCAGTATCGGATGTCACATGCTAGGCCTGTGGCTAGAAATGTGTCTGCCCCGTACGAAGCACATATCGGATCTCTGGTAACTAGTCTCTATAATCGGATAAACATGACCTAGTCATAATATCCCGATAGCTGCAGCATATAAGAGAACAAGTTCCCTATCCTATGTGACCATCATCTCCACTATGACTGGAGTGATACTTCCGTCTTGACATCACACCCAACACACTACGATTCTCAATATACCCAGCAGAGGTGTACACAGAACCTGTTAAAGCCCTGGACGACCTAAAACGAAAGTATATTGATTGTCGCAAGTATTAGTGGTGCAAGTCTCAGGTTAAGACCAAATACACCTACCCTGATTCGGACTTCCATAGACACATAGTCATACTACCAATGGAATTCCGAGGGGTCTATCTAGAGCGAAGCTGTTTCCCGTACCATCGGTAAAACACAACCTCTTATTACACTTGCATGAGTATCCTATACCCAAATATATGAGAACTGTGTTGTTATGCCCTCAAAACGCGCACAAGTGTAATACTAGTCTTTTACGCATTATCGATGTCCAATCTCGATAATACTCTGACTAGGGATATTTAATGATTTATCCTTCGTGGATTGATACTGTCTCATATCATCTCAATCTAGGAACAAATCATAAGGACCTCATATCATTTATACATCTTGGTGATCTAATCACAAATGATAAGAGAGCAATCTCCTTTGTCACATAGTTAATTTGTACAACAACACCATGATCTGTACAAATAGTGACGCTATGGGTCATAACTGTCCAACAGATTGGATTTCATCTTGATGTGTTTTGAAGCATGGAAGTGCAAAATGCACATTAGGCCACCTTGGTGGGGCTCTCGGTCAAGGGCAAAAAATTTGGGTTTTTTGTTGCTTTTGGTATTTTGACATTTAGGACAAGTTATGTTCATCTTAGAAATGATTTAGAATCATCCAAAATTTATTTGAACAATTTCGGACTAAAATGAACAAAATGCCAAGTGTAAGGGCAATTCGGTAAATTCACATAAATTTGATTTATTGAATTTTATTTCATAATTTTATTATTGGGTAATTAAATAAATATGTTTATTTAATTAATATGAGAAAAAGTTTTGAAATCGGAAAATTTGATTTTCCACCGTTTCCGCTTCGTTACCGGATTTAGCCCCTAAAACCCCAACAGTATATCCTTAAATTAAGTTCCTGGTCAAGAATTACTGACACGGGTCGGTTAGTAAAATCTGTTGAGACCGGTACATGTCGTATATCGGACTTGGTCCGATGGTTTATCCCAATGAACCATGAGTCTTGGGAGACTCGTATAGACGTGTATGTGTTTATTTGATAAACACTTAATGACTCACCGAAGATTTCCTAATAGATGATACACCAATGTCAATAGGAATCTTCTCGGGTTGAGTAGCATAGTGATCCTTTGACTTGAGATATCACTGTGGATATATGAGTTATCCTCCACACTTAGATGGCAGTCACGTCACCGATCTATTAAGATCAGACCTCCGCCTGTTCGTTGGGTGTGGACTCATGCTCATGATATCCTGTGAGTATCAAGATAGGATCTGTCAGTTCTGTGTACAGAGCATAGGTAGTCCATCATGTGATTAGCAATATGTTAAATCTATGGCCATAGTATACTTCGGAAGTGAGTTTTGAATGTTATTTAGAGATTGCTAATAGATACGTCGACGGGATTATTCCGATAGAGATTTGACGTTTATATCTATATCTCTGGGATAATCTGGATACCTGTGACGGAGGGATTATACGTATGCAGTGACCTCGACCTGTATGATTCAGCGAGTTTATCAGTGGTCGTCATAATTTACGGGTGGGTAAATTATGGACACGAAATTGGATTTCGTGACGGATATGCCTGAATCTAGAGTCTCACTAATGAATTATACTCGTAGAGCACTAGGGCAACTGTTATGAATAATACTGATTATTTATAACTCGTTTAATGGTTAAACGAAAAATACATGCGATAGGGACCTAATCGGCATTTCCGAAATTAATGTGTATTTGTTTCTTGATTTTATTAAATACACATTAATTAAATATCAAATTTTGATATTTAACATATATGATTGATATATGTATTTTAATTATTTAATGTAAATATAATACATATATTAAGATATTTGTATTTAATCATTTAATTATATAAATGTTATATGATTAAAATAATTAAAGTAACAAATATCTTAAGTCATTATTTGTATTTTTTAATGCTTGGAAATGGCATGTTTTTACTGGTAACACTTGTAAAGGTGATGGTGATCATTTTTAACAAGTAACTTATCAAATGGTAATTGAAATGAAATTGAAAAATCTTGAATTTATATTATATGTCATTCACGCCCAAATGATGGAAGTATATAAAGATTTTTTTGTTTCATTTTAAATGACAACAACAAGTTGCCAAATAAATTACAAAGGAAAGTTTGAGAGAAACTTGAATAATAAAGCAAAAAAGCTTAAAGAAAATTTGATTTTTGTAAGTATTTTCCAAATTTCTTCAACTAGAAAATTATTTCCATGTTTCTAAGCCTTAACATGTATTGCTTAGAATTTTCTCTACTCTTTAAATATGTAATTAAATTGGTTTCAGACTTGTTGAAAGGTGTTTAGCATGTATGATTAATTAATAAGCTAACTAGGAGTAATTAAGCTTGTTTAATTAATTAGAAAATTAAAGTTGCCATTCTAGAGTTAATTAGCCATTCATAATTAACCTAGAATTGTTCTTGATTAATTTCATGATGGTGAGACTTGATTGGTGTGGTAATTGAATGATTAAGTGTTGAATTTTGTCAATTTAATGTAAATTGTCCAATTTGAGTAATTTATCAAATTAGGGTTCTTAACCCATTCAAATTTTGGGGCTTTTCATATATATGATATAATTTGATGTATGTCAAATTTGGAATTGATTGGATTTGATCTTGATATATTTTGAACAAATTGTGCCAAATTGCAATTAATAAAAGTTCTGGGCTGTTTTTGTAAATTCTGGAAAATTCTGGGTATTTTCTGAAATTCTGGAAAGTTTCTGGATTTGAGTTGCAAATTGTAAAAATTATTTTGGGATTGATTTGGAATCAATTAAATATGTAATTGACATATTTAAGGACTAAAATAATTAATTTGCAAAGTTTATGGGTCTCATAGCAATTAATGATAAATCTGACTTTTCAGATAAAAAATCAGTTTTTATTTATTGAGTAATTAGAATAAATTAGTTTATTTTAATTTCCAAAGAGAAATATTTATCGGAAATTATTTCGGAGTGAAAATACGCGAAACGGTAAAAAACGGCATTACCGGGGTAACAGCTGCCCAAACAGTGAACTAGGCACTGTTCGGGCAGCCCAAAAACTGTCCAAATATTTTTGGGGGTGACCTGGACAGTCCCCATGTGCATTGGTCGGTCGGTTCGGCCCGAAACGTGTTTTATGCTATTTTGCGGAAAAATATTTTCGCAAAAGTTTCACGATATTTTTATATTATTTATGTCATTATATGATATCGAATAAATATGTTTAGGTAAAATATGAATGAATTATTAATATTTGATATTGAATAATTTGTTCGTTAGTTTAAAAATTTTAAACTATGATTTCGCCCGAACATCGGTTCTTCCGCTGCGCCTCCCTGAATTGACCCAATAGTTACTATATATTCTAAGCATAAAAATCATAAAACATGCAAAAAACATAAACCTAAACATGCTAACTGTCATAAGAACTCTAATTAAAATAAAGAAAGAAAAAGACTTACTTGAACCGTAGACTCCTCCAGTCCTCCCTCCAATCTACAAGCTTTTCTCGAACTCAGCAAGCTCTTCCACGTTCCAAAGAGACACCCAAGTGTGTGGCCTCCAAAGATGCACACACCAAAGCCAAAACTCAACGGCAAGACTACGCCTTGAGTGCACGGGTATTTTGCCCTTGGTGATAGCCTAAGAAAATACCTCAAAACTTTTAACTCGAGGTTCCTCTAGTCAATTAGACTTAAGGATCCTCAAAATCAGTGGCTTACTCTTAAACTTTAGAGTTGCTGACTTATATAAACCCAAGATATGAAAGGTTTTGGTGTAAAAAATTTGTAAAGAATTCTTTGGGTTTATATAGTGCTCCAAAGAGAACAAAATTAATTAAGAATCCGATGTGGGATAAAAGCTAATTTAATCTTAGTCATTGGATCTTAATTTAGTGGTTTAATGAGATTATAAAACCCTAATAAGAGTTTGGGCCAAATTGGAATTCAAAATAAATAACAAAAAAATTATTATTCACGTGAATATTCATGTGTTTCAACAAATGACCCAAACATACCCTTATGACCGTATCTTTTGAACCGGGGAAGGAGAATGTCAAAGTTATTTGATCCACACATAAGATTGTAAAGACCTCAAGTCTAAAGACTAGTCATATAATCGATACATGAAAGTTCTCACAGACACATGGGATAAACACTCCATATGAAAACTTTCGGCGGTCAGTTCGATGGACACGAGCAACTCATGCATCCATGTGATACACCAAGCGGACGGATCTCTACTAGTAGCCTATGAGATCTGCTACCCCACTTAAGGGCGGATCATATCATCATGCTAGTCTCTCCGCTTTGTGAACGCCCTGATTATTCACAAAACTATGACTATGAACATTTAAGAGTAATGATTGTCATAAGGCGTGGAAGCCATCGTCTTATTACTCCAAGGGTTTTATTACAGTGTTGATGATTCATATAAGTTATGTAAGACACGTATAATAAATATTTCCATTTTATTAATTAATGAAAATATTACAAATACATGTACATATAGCCTATCCACAAGTTGGGTATAGGGCATATCTCTAACAATCTCCCACTTGCATTATAGCCAACTAGTATGAATCTGGACACCATACTCTCGGGTGTGCCTATCATGCTTTTGTTGAGTCAGCCCTTTAGTCAGAGAATCTGCAAGATTATCTTCTGTGGGTATTTTCTCTATAATAACTTCTTTTCTCTCAATAATCTCCCTGATGAGATGAAATCGCCTGAGTACATGCTTGGATTTCTGGTGGGACCTTGGTTCCTTTGATTGAGCAATGGCGCCCGTGTTGTCACAGTACATCGTGCCACCATTCTTTATCGCGGGAAGCACTTCCAGCTCCGTGATGAACTTCTTTATCTAGATTGTTTCTTTAGCTGCCTCAGATGCTGTAATATACTCGGCTTCAGTGGTGGAGTCCGTTGTAGTTGACTGCTTTGAGCTTTTCCAACTTATAGCACCGCCATTTAAAGCAAACAGATATCATGTTTGCGATCTGCTGTCATCCTTATCGGTCTGAAAGCTCGCATCACAGTAACTAATGACTTTCATCTCAGAACAATCTCAGTATGTCAAAAACACATCCTTAGTTCTTCTCAGATACTTGAGGATTGTTTTGACAGCTGCCCAGTGTTGCCCACCAGGATTTGCCTGATCCCTGCTCGTTATGCAAAGAGCATAAGAGACATCAAGTCTTGTACATATCATGGCGTACATGATCGATCCTATTGCTGAAGCATACGGGATCCTACTCATACGCTCTCCATCTGAAGGAGTATGTGGACATTGCTCCTTAGATAATTTGATTCCATGACAAGTAGGTAAATTACCTCTTTTGGAATCTTCCATTTTGAATCTATTCAAAACTTTATCTATGTACGTAGATTGAGAAAGTCCTAACAACCTCTTAGATCTATTACGGTAGATCTTAATGCCGAGGATGTAGGCTGCTTCTCCCAAATATTTCATGGAGAAATTCTGAGATAACCATTGCTTGGTGGCTTGCATCATGGGAATATCATTCCCGATGATTAATATGTCATCGAAATATAATAGTAGAAATACAACAGCACTCCCACTACTTTTCCTGTAAACACAAGGCTCGTCTACATTTTTGATGAAGTCAAATTCTTTGATTGTCTCATCAAATCGTATATTCCAACTTCTGAAGGCTTGCTTGAGTCCATAGATGGATCGTTTAAGCTTGCATGCTTTATTATGATCATCCTTAGATGCAAACCCCTCATTTTGTGTCATATAGACTTCCTCTACGAGGTTCCCATTAAGGAAAGTTGTTTTGACATCCATCTGCCAAATCTCATAATCAAAGTGTACAGCTAGTGCTAGTAAAATTCGAATGGACTTTATCATTGCAACAGGTGAGAAGGTTTCGTCATAGTCCATTCCTTGGATTTGTCTATAACCTTTCGCCACCAACCTAGCCTTATAGGTTTGGATGTTGCCTTCTGCATCAGTTTTACGCTTGTAAATCCACTTGCAGCCTATGGGTTTTATCCCTTCAGGTGCATCTACCAAGTCCCAAACTTGATTCTAATACATAGAGTCTATTTCGGATTTCATGGCCTCAAGCCACTTGACTGAATCAATGTCACGCATTTTTCGTCATAACTAGTGGGATCGTCATTATCAATGACCTGATCACGTTCCTCATCAATATGGAAACCATATCTTTCAGGCTCAAGTCTTTCCCTACCAGACCTTCTAAGTTCATAACCTTGTGGTTGTTCCATCGCTGCCCTTTTGAGGGGTCTGGGGTTTAGTTCTATGTAAGTTTGTTCTTCTCGTACCTCATCGAGGTCAAGTCTACCCCACTATATTTCTTGAGAAGGAATTCATTCTCTAGAAATTAACATTTCGTGAGACAAATGTTCTTTGTTCATTTGGGACGTAGAACATGTATGCTCTTGAGTTCAAGCATATCCTATAAACTTACATTTAACTGCCATATCATCGAATTTGTTAGTTTGTGTGAGCTTGACATATACGTCACATCCCCAAATTCTTAGATAACTAAGACTAGGACGTTTCCCAGACCATAACTCATATGGTGTTCGACTAACAGTCTTGGAAGGAACTTGGTTTAGTAGTAGTGTTACAGTTTCTAAAGCAAGACCCCAAAATGAAAGAGGTAGATCCGTGCCTGGCATCATTGATCGGACCATATCTAATAATGTCCGATTCTCCTTTCGGAGACCCTATTATGCTGTGGAGTTCCCGAAGGAGTCCACTGGGAAAAAATGCCATTTTCTCTCAAGTAATCTTGAAATTTGTTGCTTAAGTATTCACCACCTCGGTCAGACCTTAGTGACTTAATACTTTTATTAAGCTGGTTTTCTACTTCAGCCATGAAGTCTTTGAAATTATCAAAGGCTTCAGATTTTTACCGCATAAGGTACACATACCCATATCGCGAATGATCATCGATAAAGGTAATAAAGTAGGAGAATCCACCTCTAGCGGTGACTGACATTGGTCCACATACATCAGAGTGTATGAGTTCTAATGTCTCCGCTGCACGCTGTCTTTTACCTTTGAAGGGTAATTTGGTCATTTTATCAAGTAAACAAGACTCACAAGTTCCATAAGGTTAATATTTGAAGGGTTTGAAATACCCATCCTTATGTAGCTTAGTTAATCTTGTTTCATTGATATGACCTAAACGACTATGCCATAGAAGTGATTCATTGAGATTATTCGAGTTAACGTTGTATATATTAGAGGTTGAACATTCTTTGTTAGTTTGTAAGACATATATACCATTATTCAAAATACCATCTCCATATTTTATTTCATTGAAATAAATAGAACATTCATTACAACTTATTAGGCATGAAAAGCCTTTATTACATAAAGAAGAAATTGAAATGATGTTCTTTACTAGAGAAGGTACATAAACACAATATTCTAAGTCTAAAACTAAACCATTCGGCAAAACAAATGAATAAGTCATCACGCCAGTTTTGCTCCATTACCCATGCGTAAGTCAACCTCCCCGTGACGGAGTCTCCTACTGTTTCTCAGGCCCTGCACATTGTTACATAAGTGAGTCCCACAACCAGTGTCAAGCACCCAAGTAGAAAGTTCAGAGTTTTGAGAATATAGTTCAATCATATACAACATACCTGAAGCATTGGGCTTCTTGGCCTCTTGGGCTTCCCTAGCTTCCTTGGCATTCAAAGATATGCAGTCTTTCTTCCAATGACCCTTCTTTCCACAAAAGAAACATTCCTCTTTCCCTTTTTCTTCTCCACCTTACCATTGGGCTTTAGGTGATCTGAAGCCTTGGCCTTGCCCTTATTTTTCTTTGGGCCTCGTGGCTTCAAGTCCGTACCCGTAAGCATGACGGAGGTTTTATGCTCCGATTTCAAGTCTTTCTCTGCTTGCTTTATCAGATTGTGCAATTCTGCTAAAGTAGCTTCTTTATAGACAGATGAAACTGCATAATAAAGTTAGAGAATTCTTTTGGTAAGAACCGAAGAATTAGATCGTGACCTATCTCATGATCCATGATGAACCCGAGGTTGGCCAATTTTTCAATGTAGCCAATCATCTTAAGCACATGTCCTTTAACAGATCCTTCCTTATACCTTATTTGGAATAAGACACATGACACTTGGAATCTCACGGTATGAACGAAAGTTGCATACAACTCCTTCAAGTGAAAGATGATGGTTTGAGCATCCATATCTTCGTGAGCTTTCTGAAGTTCGTCTGACATAGAGCCAAGCATTATGCAAACTGCTTGCTCATCATCATCGACGTGTTTCTTCCAAGCATCAAATGTATCTTGGTCAGCATCTTCTGCGGGTTCAGGGGGGGAAATGGTCTTTCAAGAACATAGAAAATATTTTCTTGTCGTAAGACAATGTTAAGGTTTCTAAACAAGTCATTGTAGTTGTCCCCTTCATAGTTAATTTGTACAACAATACCATGATCTGTACAAATAGTGATGTTATGGGCAATAACTGTCCAACACATAGGTGGTCTGTGGGCTTCCATTGATGAAAATAATATTTCAAGACAAGCAATAGCATACAACGTGGAAGGAAAAAACTCAACTCGATCTTTCTCCAATGAATGATGCAAGAAGGTTCTCCATTGCATCATTTAGCCCCACAATCACATTAATTTACCTCTCAGTGTTAACAGTGCATAAAACAACAATCTCTTCCACTTTTATTTTCTTTAAGTCTGTAATTGACACAAATCATTCTCATTTCCAATAAGAGGAAATAGATTATTTAAAACACTTCGAGGACAACTAGTTGACATACCAGATATCTTTGATGATTTGTTGAACTTTTCCATTCTTGGTTCCCTTGATCACGTAGTTAGCACTTGACCCTTGATTGGCAGCAATGAAATCAGGTTCATTAGGTTTAAGTCATACATTCCAGGAGTTGCAGATGAATTAAGAAATTAGGTTCCGATTTTAAGGAGATAATGTTTTCATTTAATTAAATAACATTCGACACTTGTCATAGTTACATACGACGTCGTAATTGACAGTGGGGAGAGAGAAAAATGAATCTTAATAAAATAAATTTAAGAAAACGACGATCAAGCTTGGAATTTGAATATATGGCTTCGTCC
This sequence comes from Zanthoxylum bungeanum, assembly GCA_019454045.1. NCBI lineage: Eukaryota > Viridiplantae > Streptophyta > Magnoliopsida > Sapindales > Rutaceae > Zanthoxylum > Zanthoxylum bungeanum. Next base: position 44,030 of record SKCR01018961.1, read on the forward strand.
CTCACTGATGCAGAAGTAAAATGGCTCACATATCTCTTCCGTGATTTTCGTGTGATGTCCTTTTAACCACCCATATTACTTTATGATAGCAAAAGTGTCATCTTCCCAAGTATTAATACAGTATCACATAGGTGATCAAAGCACATCAAATTTGAGCATCACATTATAAGAGAAATTCGCGAGTCATTCAAGTCTGCTATGTTACCACTCAATTGCAAGTTGCTGATATTTTTACAAAGAGTTTAACCAAAGCTACCCTTACTAGAAAAACATATTATCTTAGCGGTATTCATTCTGTCAAGAAAGAGATTTCATAATAGAAAACTCAAACTCAAGTATCAAAAATCGGGGGTGTCAAGAATTCTTACCGACTTCTTACTATCAAAAAATTGACAAATTATTTCTCTATCAAGAATTCTTGATATTTTTTTTACAGATTTTATCTATAAATAATTATTGACAAAAATAGTTCTGCCATAAAATCTGTCATGAACACATGACATATTAATATGAAAGATTTGTTTCTATCAAGAATTTTAAGTGAGAAATCAAATTTTTCATTTTTCATTTTACCGCGAATTTTGGAAGGAAAATTTAAATATATATTTTGAAATTCAAATAATATCCTAAGTTTGATTTGAATTTTTTATCACGTGGCATTGACATATAATATTTATCATGTAAATATATATTGCACAAAAAGATTGAAACAAAACCTGCAAATATTCATAACTATTAATATAGTCATTAATAAAATAGTATATATCTTTCAACATATTTTTCCTTAACTTAAGTACTATACCCAAAACTAATGTCTATTAAACTACCATCATTCTACAAGGATAAAAATCATTAAATAAGGCCTCAAACATAAGATGCCTAATCTGAACAAACATCACCGATCTCATCTTGAGAATAGACTTTTTTTTTCCATTGAACTGTAAATATAAAAATCAAGTTAGAGTTATATTTAAAAAAAAAAAAAGTCTACTCTTAAAAAAATAAAAACAAACATATAAATTCACATTGAACTCATTTGAATAATTTAAGCATAAAAAATAAATATTATTTATATCATTCAAAAGTAAACTCCGATCTTCTATAATTTTCAATATGTATCGCACAATATAATAACCACTCTTTAGATTTGGGTTGTTCTGAACTCTAATTACATAATTCAGTATGGAAAAAAATATAAATCTTAATAATTTATAAGTAGATATGATTTTGTTGAGGCGGTTGTGGGACCCCTAAGATCGTATCGGTGTCTCGCCCAGGGGAATTAAGTCTAATCCGTAAATATCAAAAATTGGTATATTTTTAAATAATTTAATGGAATAAAATCGGGGAAACATGATTCTTGTCGGTTTAAGGGAGTGTTTGGTGGCTGGTGTAAGATTAAACTCAGGATCTAGTGGCTTCACATTTAGCTACAATGAAGCCGCCATTTTTGCTGGAGCAAAAGTGTTGGAGGGGTGTGTTGTAATTCATGCATAATTCAAGTAAACAATAAATAATAAACATGCAATCAATGGAATCATAGAAAAACCTGAAAAATGTGTTTGTAGAAGATGGTGATTCTTAAACCAAGTCGAGATGTTCTCACTCCTTAAGAACTTATTAGTCCTGCCTCGGTGCTCTCCAGATTTTGTGGCTAACGTCCTCCCAGGATTACTTGGATACTTCTTGAGAATGGACACTCCTTACACAAGAACATGAACTAGGAAGAATGGTGGAAACTCTCTTGACTCAAAAGAAAATACTTTTCCTCACAATGTATGAGACTTCTAGTTTCTTATAGATCCTTTTAACGAACATCAATGATCCTTTATATAGACACGGAATGGTGCCTTAAGGGCACCCTTTGGTTTGGGGTGTAACCCTCCTAAGGGTTATACTGTTGGAATGTATGCCCTAGAGCTACATGTGATGTAAACGGTTTTATATGTTTTGAAATAAAATTATGCATTATTCATTTATCAAATTGTTTGTTTAATTTTCGCATATTATATATCATCTTAAATACCCTAGATTACTTATGTGTCTTCTGACTTAGTGTATGAGTGTCATACACAAGAGGATTTAAGTCTGAAGTTAGTAATCTTAAATAGTCCATAAAGAGAAAAAAAAAACTGGTACTTTGTTTGTGTTTTATCTATAGCTACGGTCCATTCTATATTTGTATGGCAATCTTGATCTGGATAGTCCATGTAGAGACATGAGAATAGAGGCACCTTGTATTATGCGATCATATAGGACTGGACCGAGATGGAAATGACATTCTTATAATAGCTGTTAAACTAAGAAAGTCATTTCGATCTACTAGATGGTCATATATAGATTGATCTTAATCCTGAGTGTACTACGAACTCCTGCATGGTAGGCTATGTCCTTTGATTTACAAAAGTGAGGTTGGTGTAGCAGTCCCAACCAATAGCTACGTACATTGGGGGCATGGTCTGTTGTGTAGCTGGGAACGTTTTACATAGACATGGAGTTCACTTCTTCTTGGGAGAAGTAGAGGAGTATCTTTCTTAAGGGTTGATTCGGTGCTTGAACGATTTGAGCGCTCAAGTCTTTCTATTACGAATAGAAAGATTAAAATTCATAATAGTTATGAATAAATCGTTCATTAGAGAATCAATGATACTTAAGGTAAAAATAATTATAGGGGTATAACGGACATTATGACCCGACTCTAATTACGAGATACTCGTGAAGGGTCAATATGTATGTAATGACTATATCGGTAGACACCGACTTGGTTCGGCTTAATATATCATCTGCGGCAACGAGAGTGCAACTTCGGGTTTTTAGTGGAATAACCCGGAGTTAATAATTCAGAATATTTAATTAAGAGCTTAATTAATATTTTGAGATTATTGGAGCTCGGAACCGTAGGTCCATTTGGTCCCCGTGCTAGCTCGATTCACTATAGCGGATTTAATATAATTGGATAGTCCAATTATATGCTCACAAAGATATGCATATTATTAATATGATTAATAATATTAATTGTCACACTTGAAATTATATTAAAATTTAATATATAGTTTTATTAAATATATGATATTTAAACACAAGTTATTTAATATATTAGATATAATTAAAATAGAAGATAATGTAAGTAATTTCCAAATTTTGGGTTTTGGAAACCTTTGGACTTAATTTGGAAGTTACACATGTTTAAATAATATTTAATCTTTTTATTTTGTAACATATATTCCATTATAGTAATTGATATATTCATGTTACAAATATTATTATTTTTCTTATGGTGGCCGATTTTCACAAGCATAAAGGGAATGGATTTGTTTTGATTGGAAACAAAATAATCCATGGCATTAATTTGGAGATTATGATTTTCAAATGGTTAATTGCTTATTTAATTTTGTAACATCTTTTTCAATAATGGTAATTGAATATTGATGTTTGAAAAATTAAATCCTTTTTCCATGCTTGGCCGATTCTTTGATGATATGGATGGGGAGGGATTTGTTTGTTTTGAAAACAATTAACCCTATATATAAAAAGAAGATTTATTTTTCTTTTTGGGAGAGCCTCTCATTGCAACCCTAGCCACCTTCTTCTTCTTCACCATTCTCTCAAAAGTTGAGAAACTCCATTAAAGAACAAAATAAGAAATATATACTAAGTGTGTGATTAAATCTCTAAATCGTTTAGGGATTTGTTTTGTGAGTGTAGCCCACACTACTTTTCGTTGGTTACGAGTCATAGCACGGAAGACTTTATGGTGACGAACAAATCATCTTCTTCCTCTATTTTCATAGGTCACGGCAGTGAGGTTTGGTATTACCTCATTACCGCACCTTGCTTGATTGATTTGGGGCTCGGTTTGTTTTCGTTTTATTTCGGGATTTTGGAAAACACATAGGGAACTTTTTAGAACTATATTGTGGCTGTATTTTGAGTGATAAATCAGACCTAACACATCCTTGCATTTCACGCATATTAGGTGCTGATTTGCGTGCAGTTCTGTTGTGCAACGGGTCCAAAACAGTCTGTTATTTCACTGCAGTTCGTGGGCTGTTCGGGGAATGTTTCGGGGGTATTCCGGGGCTAAAATCTTGTCCGAAACAGAAGCAAAATTTCAGTATACTCACTGGTTGCATTCGGCCAAAGGAAACATGTTCGATCCGTGAGCCTAATCGCTTCCGCTGCGCGAGGAAATCGTTTCCAACAATTGGCATCAAGAGCGAGGTTGAAAAGTGTTCTTAATCCTTTTCTTTTTCATTTAAAGTTTCTGTTTTTAATATATTTATATGAGTTATAAATATTATATGCATGTTTAGATGAGTGGGCACATTATGATATTCATATGATGAATGTTTTTGTTATTTCATGTGATGAATGGATTTTGCATTGGTCGTAAATTTTTCCGGCTCTTATTTTTTGTAGTTGGTTTTGTTTTTGGGATGTAAGGTCATAAGGCCATTGTTTACATTTGTTGTAATTTGGAGCACCGAAGTCGCAAAAGGAGCCAACACCACTTTGAAGCGGGATTTGAAGACCAAGGAATGCCTTGGTGAATCTTATGTACTAATTAGATTAGTATAGGAAAAATAAGAGTCCGGTCAATGCAAAATATTTTTTATGTTATATGTATGTTTATTTCGAATTGTTTGAATAACATGTCATATAGCTTAGGATGCCCACTCTTGCATTTTACATGCCATAACATGTCATAGATGCATTATCATTGTACACATAAAAATATGATTTTATGTTATTTAAAATGTTTAAATTAAAATATGATATGCATAGAAATCAATTAATTGGGTTAATTGGATTTATGGTTTAAAATTTGAATTCTAATATATTGGACTTAATTGGTGCATAATAAATTCCATTGGTATATAGGATGGAAAACAGGATATAAATTCCATAGCCGAATCCGAATGGATGGTAATATGGTCTGCACTCGGAATACAATTCCACGTACCATTGGATTTTATAACGCACTAAGATTTATTAAAATGTTTAATTAAAATTTTGACCTTTTAGAATTCCATAAATTTTAAACTTATTAGTGTCTAGTATTTTAAGAGTTAAAATATAATAGTTCACTAATACCACTCAAAGTAAATTAGTTTAATTGAGTAAAACTATTAGTAGAGACTAATGAAATATTAGTGATACATTTTTAATAGTTAAAATTGATTAGCTCACTTATGACAAACTAGTGTACATAAAAATTATGATTTAGCCGCCATAAATTTATCCACACTAGTTAAAATAAAATATTAGATATTTTAGATAGAAACCTTAATTTTTAAAATAGTGAGTGGGAGAGGGATATACAACAGTATATCCCGCGATCTCCGTTGTTAGTCCAAAAACGCGAGATTCAAAAGGCGCCTCGAGACGGCTTTGTTTTCGTCCCCCTACGGATGGTGTCCATTTGAGTCAATATCAGGTTTGGGTTCCGAGAGGATAGGGATTTTAGATGTATCTTATGAACTAACCTACCCTACGGCGGCACTTCACTCGTTAAGTCCAAGAATCCCGAAACGACGGGTTACACTCATAAAGGAATAATTAACTGTTAATAAAATTCCTTGATCGAATGAAACGGTAGTTGGTTAATATAGGAATAAGAGTTGTTCCCGTATATATTAAATTGACTGAGATTGTCTCGATCTATCATGCAAGTACTTGACCTACCCTTCGGCGGCACTTACTTATGGGATGACAGATTTCTGTGACATAGTAATTCTCTTAGGTTTCTAATTCATTATTCATGGTTCATGCATCATGTTTAATTTTATGCTAAAATTATTTGATGATTTTAATATGCGATGAATGAATGTTAAATGCATGTTTATTTTATTTTTCAGCCATGGTTTCTCCAATTATTTCCATACTCTCAAACGACAAACTAACGGGAGAAAACTATGTTAAGTGGAAAAGTAACATGAACGATATCCTGGTCTGTGAAGACCTAAAATTTTTCCTGACGGAGGAGAGTCCTCCCTAGCCGGCCAGAAATACTGGCCAAGCTGTGCACGATACTTACCAGAAATGGGTCACAGTAAATGAGAAAGCCTGCTGCTACTTGCTAGCAGGGATGTCTGAGGTTCTTGCTGCAAAGCACGAACCTATGGCTCTAGCATCTCAAATTATAGAGTCATTGCAAGGCATCTTTGGGCAGCCTTCGGAGCGTCAACGCCATGAGGCCATGGTCTTAGCGATGACTATATGATGAAGGATGGGACATCAGTCCGAGAGCACATCATTAGGATGATGACTTATCTCAATACTGCTGAAACCCATGGAGCTCGTATTGATGAGCGTAGGCAGGTGACCATGATCATGGAAACTCTTCCGAAGAGTTTCTTGCAGTTTAAAAGCAACTATGTTATGAACAAGTTGACTTTTACTTTGACCCAACTGCTTAATGAGCTCACCCATTACGAGTCCATGCTTGTGGATCCTCGTAAGTCCGGTGCAGAGGAAAATGTTGCCGAGTCTTCTAAATCTGCAAAGATAAAGAAGAAAAGCTCTGGGAAGGCTAAGGGAAACCCATGAAGAAGAAGAAAAACAAGAAAGGCTCCAAGGATACCAAGCCCAAAGGAAAATGTTTCCACTGCAACAAGAATGGGCATTGGAAAAGGAATTGTCCTATATACCTTGCTGAGCTGAAGGAGAAAAATGAAACAGGTAAATATGATTTACTAGTTATTGAATCTCTATTAGTGGAGGATGATAAATCCGCTTGGATTGTTTATTCTGGAGCCACTAACCATGTTTGTTCTTCTTTGCAGCTACTTGATTCATGGAGGGACCATGCTAAAGGTGACTACACCATGAGGGTCGGGACAGGGGATGCCATTTCAGCAAGAACAATGGGAGTTTCTAGTTTAAATTTCATGAATAATAGTTATTTAAATTTGAACAATGTGTTATTCATTCCTGGTTTTCACATGAATTTGATTTCTGTTTCTAAACTTTTGGATGATGGTTATTCAGTTTCTTTTAATAGCAACTTGGTTATTATTGGTAGATTTGGATTAACTATATGCACAGGAAACCCAGAAAATAACTTGTATGTTTTAAGACCGTCAACACATAGGTCACTGCTCAATGCTGAAATGTTTAAGGTTGAGAAACCTAAAACTAAATGGCCAAAGATTTTTCACGATGACACATATCTATGGCATCTTAGACTCGGTCATATCAACCGTGACCGGATAAATAGATTGATAAAGAATGGAGTCTTAAACCAGTTAAAGCTCGGGATTTTACCAGTTTGTGAATCCTGTTTATAAGGAAAAATGACCAAGAGACCTTTTACTGGAAAAGGTATAAGAGTCAGTCAACCACTTGAGCTAATACATTCGGACATTTGCGGACCGATGAATGTAAGAGCCCGAGGTGGTTATGAATACTTCGTCACATTCATTGACGATTATTCAAGATATGGGTATGTCTACCTAATGCATCAAAAATCAAATACCTTTGAAAAGTTCAAAGAGTATCGTGCTGATGTTGAGAACCAATTAGGTAAGACAATCAAAGCTCTACGATCGGATCGTGGAGGGGAATACCTCGAAAGAGATTTTGAGGAATTTTTAGTTGAGCATGGGATAGTATCTCAGCTCACAGCGCCTGGAACACCACAAAAAAATGGTGTTGCAGAGAGGAGAAATCAGACCCTACTAGACATGATAAGATCTATGTTTAGTTATAGCTCACTACCTAGTTCGTTCTGGGGATATGCACTGCAAACTGCGATGCATATCCTTAATGTAGTTCCATCTGAGTCTGTTCCTAAGACTCCCTTAGAGTTGTGGAATGGTCGTAAAACTAGTTTACGACATTTCCGCATATGGGGGTGTCCAGCACATGTGCTGAAGAATAAGACCATAAAGTTGGAGCCACGTTCTCAGGTGTGCCTATTTGTAGGCTATCCTAAGGAGACTAGGGGTGGATTCTTCTACAGTCCTGATGATAACTGTGGCATTGCATTTTTGCATAACCACCCGATGAGGAGTCTTATATGGAGACAACTCCCTCTTAGTCATGAAAGCCGCGGGAAAAGAACGTTGGAAGGGTAAAGTTGGAAAATATAATTTTTGATGGATTTACCCGAGTTGTTTCGCTTCGGTTGCTTGTTATACCTCCGTTTCTAAGCTCACCTTAGGCCCAAAACTCCCATAGACCACATACCTAACCCAAACCAAGCCCAAATACCCAAGTCAACCCAAGTCAAACCAAGCCTATGCCCATTGGTCATGATTCACGCCCATTAGTGCCTTATTTAGGTAAATTGCACATTAATCACATGTTTAAATATTGATTAATCCTTGCCTAAATAAATAAAATCATTACCAAATCGAATCCAATCCCAAATCCTAATTAGGAGATGCATTCCTTATTAGAAACCAATTAGGAGATTCCTTCCTAATCTAAAAAGGAAAGCCTTTTCCCTTTGTCTATAAAAAGAGACCTTTGCCCCCATACACAACCGTAGCTCATACACATCCCTCAAGCAACTTGTGAAGCCCTCTTGCACGTCCAAAGCCCCTCCAAGGACCCTCATTGCCGCATCCCAGAAGAAAAATCCATCCCAAGGCCGCATATCACCATCCACCACCCTTCACCAACAACTCACGACCAAGCCCTTTTCTTAGCCCTCCTTAGCCGACTTCCAGCCACCATTCACAGCCCTAAAACCCCTAAAATAAACCTTATTTCCAGCCCCTGAAGTGCCGCAAAAAGACTCCCCAAAGCAGCTCCAAAACAGCGCCAAAAACAGCCCCTGAAAACGCCCCACTGCACAATTTCGTCCCCTGTTCTGGTCAGTATTTGTTGCGACTTTAGCCTCCAAAACAGTCCTAAAATCATCTAGAAACCATCCCAAAAATCCCCAAAAAGTTTCCCCAAGAAATCTTTACAAATGCACCTCCCGAGACCACCAAAATTACCCAAAACAGTCCACTAAACGCCCGAACCAGTGACCTGAAACGCAGCGAACAAATGGCGGTGAAACGAAGGTAAAACAGCAGCCCAAGCATCAAAACAACAAGGGAAAACAGTGAGCAAATAATTTGGAAAGGTTTCGGATCATTCGCCCTTCCAACGGACTTGGAACGCGCTTCCAAAGATCGACAAAAGAGGTTAGACCTGAGGGTACCTTTTACCTATCTTCTTTATTCTTTATTTTATTTTACTTTGATATATAATTGCATGAGAGTCGTTTGAGGCATGATTTGATTGTTGGATGGGCGGGACATGTGTTCCCTTTTGTGGTATATAGGATGGAAACCCGGACGTAAATTCCGTAGCCGAATCCGAATGGACGGTAGTGCGGTTTGTACTCGGGATACAACGCCACGTACCACTTAAGAGACATATGTTTTGTCCCATCCAACTTGTATTTGAGCATGTTATAATCTTTAGGTTATTTGTTTATTATTTGAAGCATGGTTTAATTTAGTTTGTTATTTGTTCGTTAAAGCATGTTTAGGTTGTTCACTATGCATGTTCTTAGTTTATGATGCGTTTGGGTAATGATTCATACATGTTGATTTAATGGTTTAATTGCTTGTTGTGTTACATTGCGTGGAATTATTTGGATAAAAGCATGTTAGATCTAAGTACCCTTGAGCATGATTATTGGATAGATGCGGTTGATTTAGTGCACAAATTATATCATCACAATGACATAAGTAAGGGACCATTCCGAACCCAACGGTTTGAGGTCTTCCCTTGCGAGGGGTGAGTGCGGCCTTAAATCTTTATCCCGGTTCACACCGGGTGGCGACTCCATGTTATTTCGTATTCTCAAATAGGCCGCGAGCCTAGAAAAGCGTCGCCCAGGTTCTGTTGTCTACAGTCTGGCGACTCCACTGGGGATATTAGAGAATTGGCCTCGAAATCATGTCTTGTGATGTGTATAATTTGTGCATTAGTTGACCATTTCTATAGTGGGTTTAGGGGGTTAATCAAAGGCTTTGTTGAAGCTAGGTGATGGTTAGGTGTCTTCCTTCATTCACTACCCTTCGGGGAAAAGCTGTGAAGGCACCTAGATAAATCATTACTTGTAGCTCGTTGTGACATACTAGTTTGGAGGACTCGTTGTTTATTCCTGACACCAAGCGATAAGAGCCTAAGGGGCTTGGGTACTTAAGAGAGCCTCGCTCCACCTTCCCTCTGGGGAATCTACAATGGGAAATCCATTCGACAGTTAGTCACACACCGTAACTCGTTGGCACGTACCGTAAGGTATAAAAAAGGGTGCACTCACTTGGTCGCTTGAACCATTGAGTGGGGAGTCCTAGTTGTGGGTAATCCTTCGTCAAACGAGAGCCTTTGTCTGCGCCCCGTGAACCCACTTGTGAAACTTAGCCTCGAAAGAACCGGTAGTTATGTATTTTATGTTTGTGTGTTGGACCGCCGTCATTTGGATCCAGTTGGACCTTTTGTCAAAAGATGTGAACTTGTTGGGCCATTTAAACTGGGGCAAGTTTGTGTCCTTTGACAGTTGGGCCAAAAGCTTCTAAAATACCGGTGGGCCACTTTGTGAATGGGCCTTTTATCATTTGAAGTCATTTAACCATATCATTGTAAAGTGTAAACCTGTTGGGCCTTTTCAACTGGGACAAGTTTGCACCGCGCGATGGTGTGATTAAATACTTTAAAATGATAATGGGCCAAGTAGTTTAAAGTTTCTTTTTTTATCTATTACATGCATCGCATACATCTCATGCATCTCATGCATACATGCATCATGTTAACCCTTGTGTCTTAAAAGCCATCATGGATACCCGTTGGGTTAGAAAAAAAGAAGTCAGAGCATTCCTTGGGAAAATCCAGTATATCAGTCGGTTCATTGCAAAGTTGACGTCAGTGTGTGAACCTATCTTCAAGCTGTTGAGGAAAGATCAGCCGGTAAAGTGGAATGAACAGTGTCAGGAAGCATTTGACAGAATAAGGGAATATTTGGTAAAGCCGCCTGTGTTGAAACCTCCGAGACCGGGAAAGCCTTTGGTACTGTATTTGGCTATAGAGTCAGAAGCGTTGGGAGCTATGATGGTACAAGCCGATGAGTTGGGAGTGGAACATGCTGTCTACTATCTTAGCAAGAAGCTGCTTCCGTACGAAGTCCGATATCAAGAGGTGGAGAAGATTTGTTTAGCAGTCGTGTGGGCATCCAGAAAGTTGCGCCATTACTTCCAATCTTACAAAATCCAGGTGGTAGCAAAAGAGAATCCTTTGAAGTACTTGCATTCAGTACCCTCGCTGGTTGGGAAGTTGGGCAGATGGTTAGTGCTGCTAACTGAATTTGACATCGAGTACCTCACCTCCAAGGTAATCAAGGGCGGGCCGTGGCCGAATTCCTAGCGTTGCAACCTGTTGAAGGGGATCAATATAAGTTTGAGTTTCCCGACGAGGAAATCCAAGCTATAGCGGTCCAAGGATGGAAGATGTATTTTGATGGAGCAGTGAATTGCAAAGGAGCGGGAATCGGGATAGTAATAGTAACCCCTGAATGAGAGACCCTGCCTATGGCCAAGAGGCTGACTTTCGGAGTGACGAATAACATGGCTGAGTATGAAGCATGTGCTTTCGGATTGACAGCATTGATAGCCTTGAGTGCTAGGAATGTGGAAGTCTACGGAGACTCAATGTTGGTAATCCGACAGATGCAAGGAGAATGGGAATTAAAAGAAGAACGGCTGAAGCCTTATTTGTTCTACCTCAGGAATCTGACGCATGCTATTCCTGATTGTAAGTTTCAACATTTGCCAAGAGAGGAGAATCAGATGGCAGATGCATTGGCAACACTGGCTGCGACTTGGGAAAATCCAGAGAAGTTGGTGATGAGACCGCTTGTGTTGACAACCGCAAGTAGGCCAGCCTATGAGATTGAAAGAATACTGGAAGTAGAGGTCAACGATGGAAAGCCTTGGTATTATGACATACAGAGGTACTTGGAGCACGGAGAATTCCCAGAGGAAGCAAGCAGAAAGGACCGAGTGGCTATTCAGAAGTTAGCTTCTCAGTATGTGAGTTTGAAGGGAGAACTCTACAAAAGGCAGGCAAATGGAATTCAGCTGAAATGCTTGAACAGAGAAGAAGCTCAGAAGGTAATGGACGAGGTACATGCCGGAGTATGTGGGCCACACATGAATGGACTGAACTTGTCTCGTAAGATTGTGAGGCAAGGTTTCTATTGGTCGACCATGGAAGCTGATTGCGCAAGACTGGCAAAGCACTGTCATGACTGCCAAGCACATGGCAACTTGAATCATCTGCCGCACACAGAATTACATGGGCTGTCAGAGCCATGGCCCTTCTCGGCATGGGGGATTGACATGATCGGGGAAATCCGACCGAATGCCTCGAATGGGCACCGCTTCATAGTGGTGGCAGTTGACTATTTCTCGAAGTGGGTAGAAGCTGAGTCTTTCCGCAATGTGACAGCAAAGCAGATGGCAAAGTTCATTGCACGGAATCTCATTTGCCGGTATGGTATGCCGCACCATGTGGTCACGGATAATGGAGTCCAGTTTCACGGAGAGACCAAGGCGATGTTACAGAGGTATGGGATAGGTCATCATAAGTCTTCACCATACAGACCACAGGCTAATGGAGCAGTTGAGGCAGCCAACAAGACAATAAAGACGATTCTGGCGAAGATGACGGAGAATTACAAAGACTGGGCTGATAAGCTGTCGTATGCCTTGTGGGGATACAGAACTTCTGTAAGGACAACAACTGGAGCTACGCCTTACTCTTTAGTCTACGGAATGGAAGCGGTACTGCCGGTGGAAGTTGAGATACAGTCCATGCGGGTGTTAGCAGAAGCAGAATTGCCTGAACGAGAATGGACCTCGCAGAGGTTTGAGCAGTTAGCATTGATGGATGAGAAGAGGATGAAGTCCTTGCATCACATGCAGATATATCAGAAGAGGTTGGCCCGAGCATTTAATAAGAAGGTGCGTCCCACCAAGATCAAGAAAGGTGATCTGGTACTTAAGCAGTCGAAGCCATCGACGACAGACCCAAGAGGGAAGTTCAGACCAAATTGGGAAGGACCATACATTGTTCAGAAGGTAATGGGAAATGGAGCAGTGAGACTGTCAGACTTGGAAGGAAATGAGTTCACCGAGCCCATCAATGTTGATAGATTGAAGCTGTACTTTGCCTGAGGGGGCAAAAGACTGGATGGTCACCTGCAGAAGACCTAACCCAACAGGATAAAGAAAAATCATGCATCCATGCATACATATAACCCATTACTGCATTCTTTTTGTTTTCGTGTTTTGTGTTTTGTGTTTTGTATTCACAGGTTTCAAAGACAGAAAAGTGAAAGCGGCGGAATCAGAAACAGCGAAAGCACTGTATTGAGTTTGGGAAGAAATCCCAGGGCTGAGGTCCACATCAGTGTTAAGGTTCAGATGGTGAATTGAGGGTCGAGGCCCGCTTTGAGTTTGAGTTTTGGGGGATGGATCCCGGGGGCGAAGCCCATAGTGTCGGCAGCAGAAAGGAAGAATTCCTTTGAGTGAGTGAGTGAGTTGCAAAAAAAAAAAAAAAAAAAAAAAAAAAAAAAAAGAGAAGAAGTCTTTGGTAATTTGATATATGTCCGGTGATGACATTGTGTGCTGTAGGTAGAAGCCTTAGAAATGACGAGTGCTGGAAGTGTTCTTCGCCGGTATGCTGAATAGATTGATCTTGACTAGACTCATAAAGCACCTGAATACGGGATCTCAACAATGGAAGCCTGAGTGGTTGATGAGATGACTAGCTGAAGAGACAGAGGATCGGTGAATGACCGTTTGCCTGGATGTCCACCCTGGATTACAGACGCTATGATACATGATATGGTCAGAAATAACAGAAATGTCTCTGCAAGAAAAGAAAAGAAAAAGACCGCCTATAACCGATAAGCGTGAAGCTACCCATGGGCGAGTATTAGGACCACCATGAGGAGAAATGCTACCTTAAAGGGTAGGTGTGTCAGAAAAAGAGAAAAAAAAAAAAAAAAAAAAAGAGAAAAGCAAAGAAAAAAAAAGAGAGTTCCGAATGAAAAGAAAGAGACAAAAGTGCAATAAAGAAGACCATATCATGATTAAGTATGCTGAAGTAATCACAGAAGGTGATTAAGACATTCAGGTTGGTTAGACCCACTGGTCCGATTCTCCGAAGTGAAATTATCGAGTTGGCTTGCTTAAGGAATAAGCTGTGAAAGATCCTTGGCACACACACACTAGGAGTCTAGTTTGGATCACCTATTCAGACGATCGGAGTTGAGCATATCGAGTACTTTGAAGATTCTCTGGCTTCGACATCAAGCATTCGTTGAGGACGAAAATATATCCAATTATCAGAGATGATCTCGTGAGAGGAATTGCAATACGCTGAGTGGAATCATTGACATCAGTTTCAGTTTCTGCCGAGAATGGCATTCTGGGGGCGAGGCCCACATTGACATCAGTTTCAGTTTCTGCCGAGAATGGCATTCTGGGGGCGAGGCCCACATTGACATCAGTTTCAGTTTCTGCCGAAAATGGCACTCTAGGGGCGAGGCCCACATTGACATCAGTTTCAGTTTCTGCCGAGAATGGCATTCTGGGGGCGAGGCCCACATTGACATCAGTTTCAGTTTCTGCCGAGAATGGCATTTTGGGGGCGAGGCCCACATCACATCAGTTTCAGTTTCTGCCGAGAATGGCATTCTGAAGGCGAAGCCCATATTACATCAGATCATTATGGTCCGGGAATGGACAGTCCGGGAATGGACAGCTCGGGAATGAGCACGCTCGGGAATGAGCACGCCGGGAATGGCACTCCGGGAATGGAGATTTAGTCCGGGAATGGACAGTCCGGGAATGGACAGCTCGGGAATGAGCACGCCAGGAATGGCACTCCGGGAATGGAGATCGGTTCGGGAATGGACCACAACACGGTGACAGTTCGGGAATGGACTTCATCACATCATATCACAACAACACTCCGGGAATGGAGATTGGTTCGGGAATGGACCACAACACGGTGACAGTTCGGGAATGGACTTCATCACATCATATCACAACAACACTCCGGGAATGGAGATTGGTTCGGGAATGGACCACAACACGGTGACAGTTCGGGAATGGACTTCATCACATCACACCACAACGGTGACGGTTCGGGAATGGACCTCATCACATCACAGCAACACTCCGGGAATGGAGATCGGTTCGGGAATGGACCACAACACGGTGACGGTTCGGGAATGGACCTCATCACATCACACAGCAACACTCCGGGAATGGAGATCGGTTCGGGAATGGACCACAACACGGTGACGGTTCGGGAATGGACCTCATCACATCACAGCAACACTCCGGGAATGGAGATCGGTTCGGGAATGGACCACAACACGGTGACGGTTCGGGAATGGACCTCATCACATCACAGCAACACTCCGGGAATGGAGATCGGTTCGGGAATGGACCACAACACGGTGACGGTTCGGGAATGGACCTCATCACATCACAACAACGGTTCGGGAATGGACCAGAGGTCGAAGCACCTCAACATAACATCAACTCAAATCAACACGGCAAGACCAGGTGACAGCTGGCGAGCCAGGTAAGTAAAAATACATTGCACGTACTTTGATAGGATTGTCATTGTCACACACTGCACAAGTCCCATCAAAGTGGGGGCGACTGTAGGCATTGTATTTTTACACTTTAGCCCAATGATGAGTCTCGTATGGAGGCAACTACTTCTTTAGTCATGAAAGTCGCGGGAAACGGACGTTGGAAGGGTAAAGTTGGAAAATAGAATTTTTGATGGAATTAATCTCGTTGTTTTCGCTTCGGTTGCTTGTTGGACTTCCGTTTCAAAGCTCACCCTAGGCCCAAAACTCCCATAGACCACATACCTAACCCAAACCAAGCCCAAATACCCAAGTCAACCCAAGTCAAACCAAGTCAAACCAAATCCATGACCAAAAGAGAGTGATTCACGCCCATAGCCTTCCTAAATAGCCAAAATCACATTTAACACATGCCTAAATCAATTCAAATCCCTACCAAATCAAATCCAATCCCAAATCCTAATTAGGAGATGCATTCCTTATTAGAAATCAATTAGGAGATTCCTTCCTAATCTAATTAGGAAAGTCTTCTCTCTTTGCCTATAAAAAGAGGCCTTCACCCCCATTCAAAACCTAGCACACATATCTCACAAATCACGTCCCAAACACTTTCTCAAGCCTCCTTGCACGTCCAAAAACCTCCTTGAAGCCTCCATTGCCGAATCATTAAACCTAAGCATCCTCCATTGCCGCATCATTCTTCCTTCACCAAAACCCTTCACGCCTAAACCCCTTTTCACAGCCCTCCATTACCAAGTTCCAGCCACCATTCACAGCCCTAAAACACCTTAAAATAAGCCTCAAATACAGCCCCAAAGTCGCACAAAAGACCCCCCATTCACAGCTCCAATTCAGCGCCCAAAACAGTCCCGAAACACCCCTCACTGCACCTTGAACTGCACAGTTTCGTCCCCTGTTCTGGTCAATTTTTGTTGCGTCTTCAACCCATAAAACAGTCCTAAAATCACCTAAACACCATCCCAAAAACCTCCATAAAGTTTCCCTAAAAAATCCCCACAAACGCACCTCCCTAAGCCTTCAAAATCACCCAAAACAGTCCGCTAAACCATCAAGACAGTGACCTGAAACGTAGCAGCGAAGCAGCAGCGAAACGGACTTGAAACAGCAACCCGAGCAGCAAAACAGCGAGGAAAGACGTGGAGTTGGTGAACTAAAAGAGTAGCGGATCATTCACCCTTCCAACGGACGTGTAACGCCCTTTCTAAGACGACAAAAGAGGTTAGACCTGAGGGCACCTTTCTACTTATCTTCTTTATTGTTGTTTTATTTATTTTGATATATAATAGCATGAGAGTCGTTTGAAGCATGATGTGATTGTTGGGTGAGCGGGATATGTGTTCCCTTTTGTGGTATATCGGATGGAAACCCGGACGTAAATTCCATAGCCGATTCCGAATGGACGGTAGTATGGTCTGCACTCGGGATACAATGCCACGTATCACTTAAGATACACGTATCTCGTCTCATCCTAACTTGTATTTGAGCATGTTATAGACTTTAGATTATTTGTTTATTATTTGAAGCATGGTTTAATTTAGTTTGTTATTTATTTGTTAAAGCATGTTTAGGTTGTTCATTATGCATGTTCTTAGTTTATGATGCGTTTGGGTAATGATTCATACATGTTGATTTAATGGTTTAATATGCTTGTTGTGTTACATTGCGTGGAATTATTTGGATGAAAGCATGTTAGATCTAAGTACCCGTGAGCATGATTATTGGATAGATGCGGTTGATTTAGTGCACAAATTATATCATCACAATGACATAAGTAAGGGACCATTCCGAACCCAACGGTTTGAGGTCTTCCCTTGCGAGGGGTGAGTGCGGCCTTAAATCTTTGTCCCGGTTCACACCGGGTGGCGACTCCATGTTATTTTGTACTTCCCAAATAGGCCGCGAGCCTAGAAAAGCGTCGCCCAGGTTCTGTTGTCTACAATTCTGATAGTTCTGCCACCCTGAATTGTAGTAGTGGTTTATGCTCGGATGGTTACCATCATATATCTCACATCTACCCATTGCGTTATGTTGAGCAAATATTGTATTGATTGGTTCTGACATCCAAGGATAGTTGTTGGGCTGGACAACAAGCCACAGAAAACTGAATTGTCGCTGCCAGATATGGTGTGTATCTTTTCCTTGTAAAACTTGTAATTCTTTTATCACCCAATGAAGATTCATTTTCAACCACCTGAAAATTAAAAGAAAGAAATAAAAATTACAGGTAAAAAAAAGAAAATTTGATATAAGTAAAATAGATAGCTTCAAAATTAATAACTCAAGAAAAATAAGTCTCCGACAATGGCGCCAAAAACTTGACCAGCGTGATCACACTCGTTACGCAAGCGCACATATTGTTCAAGTAGTATAAAAATATTGATCCCACGAGGACTTAATTCCTACTATTGTTACTAATTATTGAATCTATTTATTTACAAGTGTCTAATTAAGGGAGAAGAGAATGATTGCTTGATTGGTTGGTTGAATGTGGATTTGCTAAATAAATAAATATACAAAAGAAAATACTAAGGAAAATAATCAAAATACACAAACATCTAGGGTTTTGATTCCACACAATATTAATCTAATGATGAATTGATTCTCTTATATATATGTAATAAATCAGTTTGCTAACCTAGAACACGAAGATATGAAAAAGCCTCTTTCGATGGTCATATGCAAACACCCAAAATAACCTAATTAATCGTATTCATATGTTAACAACGTTACCTCAATTCATTAATTTCATGTTTAATTGTGGCTACCCCCGCCCGATAGGTATATTCATATCTTGTAAAGAAATATACCTAAGGATCACCATGCCCTAAGGTGAGATCGTGAGCTATTGAATCTAAGGCTAAAACCTAAAATCCCTTTTCCAAGTTCATTTTAAGTTTACCCCATCAATCTTATTAGTGATCAGGCAACAAGAAGCATTAAGCTTAAAATTCAATAAGCAAGCCTAAAGTATTACCAAATCTATAAAGAAAATCAATTATTAAACTCGTGAATATTGTGCTTCATCACTATCTTAGAATAACAAAAAAATTGATGGGGTTAGGGGATCCACCTTTACTATTACTAATTTTGAAATATCCCTTATTATAATATAGAAATTATCAGTGATATTACCAACCGACCATATAGACGGAATCCTGATTAAGTCAAATTTTCAATTAAGTCCAATCGACCATAAAGGCAGTGTTATTATTTGTCCATAAACCAGCCATATAAGCGGTAATCATCTGTCACATAAAGACCGGCCATATATGCAGTGTCATATTATGTCAAATATATAAAATCAGCCATTAAGGCGGTAAAACCTTTAGTATTAAATTTCCATATTATAATTAAGGGGGATTAATCTAAACTATAATAATAAAGCTTCACCATTCCCGAGCGGAAATTTAACTACTAAACATAAAAGAAAGATAAAGAAAATAAACTACTATTATTATTGAAAATAAAAATACATAATTTAAATTAAAAAATTAAACACACAAGATACAATCCTTAGATCCTTATTAGAACCTCAAGGAAAGTATGAAATTTACAAATGAAATGGTTTGGTATTTATAGGCAAAGAAAAGGCTTCCACCAATTTCTCCACCAAACACTCCACAAAACACTCCATCAAACATGCCACAAAACACTCCACAAAACACTCCACCAAACATGGCACCAAACATGGCACAAAACATGTTTGGTTGAAGTATGACAAATTTTATTTTTTTTTTGATAATGACTTTAGTAATTAAACATAACACAATTTCATATTGTTCATCAATTTCGGTCATGCAAACTTCAGAATTCAAAAATCTTATAAACTTGAAAGTTGTAGATCTTTCAGTATTCTTTAATCTGGAACTTGAATCACCTCAATCTAATATCGGAGAAGAAAGTTATGGCCAAAATACAAAAATTACGTAAAGTTGAAATTTCCTAAATTATACTTCGTTAGAACGTTATTTCAAGTTTCCAACCTCTAAAATCCAAATGTCAAGTCCAGTTTTTTTCCATTATTTGTTCTATATTTCATCTTGATTGATTCCATTGAATCCATATTTTATTTTATATGTAAAATAAATAAAAACACATCAAAACATTCATCAAACCCGAGAAACTAAACAAAATATTAAGTCAAATGGGCTGGAAATAGTGATATATTTTCCGCTCATCAGTGCCACCGTTTGGAAACATGTACATACTAGTTGCAGTAGACTACGTCTCCAAATATATTGAAACTATAGCAATGCTATCAAATGATTCAAAAGTGGTGATAAAATTCCTTAAATATAATATTTTCACTATATGCGGAACACCTCATGCAATTATCAGTGATGGTGGCATACACTTCTGCAACAGATATTTTGATGCACTCTTATCCAAATATGGAGTTACTCATAAAGTTGCCACTGCTTACCATCCATAGTCAAATGGACAGGTTGAAGTTTCAAATAGGGAATTCAAAAGAATCTTGGAGAGAACCATGGGATCAATATGGAAGGACTGGTCTTCAAAACTAGATGACGTATTATGGGCCTACCGGAAAACTTACAAGACACCCATTGGTTTGTCCCATATTGAACGGTGTTTGGGAAAGCGTGCCATCTGTCAGTGGAGCAGGAACACAAAGCGTATTGGGCACTTAAGAAGTTAAATCTTGATCTACAAGCAACATGAGAGAAACGGCTCCACCAACTCAATGAATTGGAGGAATTTCACCTACAAGCTAATGAGAATGCCAGACTATACAAAGAAAATACCAAGAAATGGCATGATCGAAAAATAGTGCGCAGACAACTGGAACCAGGGCAGCAGGTATTGTTATATAATTCACGGTTAAAACTTTTCCCTGGAAAGCTAAAATCACGATGGTCAGGTCCATTTGTAATCACTGAGGTTTCACCATATGGAGCTGTTGAGTTACTTGATCCCAACACCAATGAAACATTCAAGGTTAACAGCCAGCGTGTCAAGCACTACTGGAGAGAATCATTGGAATGACAAAAAGAAAGTGTTACACTTTCAAATCAGTCTAACGTTCAAGCAGTAATGTCTAGCTGACGACGTTAAACTTAGCGCTAGCAGTGAGATAACCCATGCAATTTGTGTATATATATTAAGACTTGGTGTGTTTTATTTTTGTATATTTAAATTTTGTAGGTAAAGTCACATTTTAGGATTGAAGACATTCTCACAAATCTTCACAAGTGATTTCCTTCTCTCTCTCAAAACTCTCTGATGAAAGTCTACAAAGTTCTCTTTGAACGAATGAGACTTCTGATGATCAAATGTATTCCTAGACATTCGTTGGTTAATTGAAGCACGGGTCCAATTAACGGGTGAGTCCTCAGACTCTTTTATTTCATATCTGCCTAGTTTAGGAAGAAGCACCTATGCTAAGAAAAGAAGAGCTAAAAGAATGAGTGTTTTCCATAAATGTGCACACATGACATGTAATACTCGTTGTCATTCTTTAGGAATGATGTCTGATAACCGTGAAGATAAAATTAAATTCATTAGGGATGACTTGAGTAAGGAGTCTTTGGATGACATATCATTGACTCTTGAGACGCATCCCAGTAGATATGTGCATCACGCAATTCATATTTTATATACACAATTTCGAAAAGAAAGACAACAATGAAGTCTCGGGAATCTGACTCTAAAAGACCATGTTTGCCAATTTATAAGAAAATTGGAGGGAATCTTGTCCTTGATGCATAGATGTCAATCAAGCTGTTACTTCTTGTAAATATTATTATCTCTTAGTACTTATCTAATAATTGGGATTTGTTTTGTTATTTTCTTTTATTTTCTCTGATAGGATCAAGACTTTTTAACTTTCACGATATATTTCACAATTTAGTTAATAATTGTCATTTGACAGGTCTTAGTGTTATTATTACTCATCATTTTTCAAGTTCTATAAATTCAACTCATCATTGCACTCTAGAAGACATCCAGAGTTGAGAATTAAATAAAAACTAAAAAAATGGAAGCAACTTCAAGAAGATGAATTGTAAACATATGTGTGTTTTGCGATACTAGTATCGGTTCTAAGCTATATTTTGTTGCGACAGTACAGGAATTGGGTAGAGTCATAGCTGAAAGGATTATGCACTTAGTAATTGGCGGTGGCAATCTTGGACTAATGTGGTACGTTTCAAGGGCCGTATAGGAAGGAGGTAGTCAAGTTTTGGGAATCATCCCAAAATTTTTGGCAGAGGCGAATCTTATAGGACCATCAAACGGCAAGGAACTTATCGTGCCTTGTATGTCTGAACGACTTGTTGAAATGATTAAACGTGATGCTTTTATTGCTTTGCCAAGTGGTTTGGGCATGATGGAGGAAATTTTTATAGTTCTATCTTGGGCGAACTTGAACATACACTAGAAACCAATTGGACTGTTTAACGTTGATGGATTTTATGATTTTCTTTGTGTCTTTCTTGATGATGCTCGGAGAATTGGGTTCGTGTCAAAACCTGTAAAAGAAATCATCTTCACTGCCAGAACTGCCCTTGATTAAATTGACCAACTCTTAGCATTTGAACCACAAATTGACCCTATCCTTTCCAAGATTAATTGGTCTGATAATGATCGGGGTAAGAAGTTTCGGATAAATTTGGATCTTAACCTTTAATTTTCTTTTTAGATATAGAATTTCAGCTAACAAGGTATTGTTTTCTAAACTCTTCTTCTACTTTTTAGACATTGGGGACAATGTCTCAATTAGGTTTGGGGGAGGGGAATAGTTTATTAGTATCTTGTTTTTATTTTTATTTTTATTTTTTGTATTGTTTTTACTTGGTTTTTAGTCAAAAATTTTCAAAATTTAAAAATAATTTTTTTTTGTGTTTTATGTTTTTAACTTGACTAATCAGGTGAAATTGGTGTGAGATAGCTGTGTAAGGAATTTCTACTCATGAGACGTATCTCAACCTATTTCGTAACAAGTTAATTTTTGTTTATTTCCTTTTGAATTATTTAATTTGTGAATTCTCTATAAAACTGACTAAAATGGATCTTCATATGCTCAATTGACAGGTATTATCAACATGCATGGTAACATACAGCCATGAGTTCTAAGTGAAAAGTTTGTAATATTCAGTGCTCTAGTTTAATTGGAGGAAGCATCTAAAAAGGCGATGTAATAAAAAAAACATATGAGATCCGAGTAATTAAGTTCGTATGGGTATTTTAACACCTAGTGCCCTAAAACCAGGCTTAGAAGTCACTGGCCCAAAGCTTGCTACATGGATTGAAGATATTGTAAATAAATATAAAAAAAAAATCCATTGCTAAAAAAATGTGAATTCTGATATAACTTTAGGACAAAAATATTACTCTATTTTCAACCGCACTTATAAATATTGTGCGCATAATGATTTGATTAATACCTTGTTGGTTGTGTATATGGAGAATGGTAAAAATAATTGGAGAATTTACTTATTTGGTAATTTAGAAAGAAAGAAAACAAATACTAACTTGGATAAGAAGTTTCACTTGTTTAGTCACTAACTTGCTTATTCTATTTCTTTTGTCTTTTTACTTGTGTGTGAATTAGATTGATGTATGTAGGTATCATTGCTATAATCCCTTGGAGACTACAACTCGTCCACTAGGGACACCTAGGGGTTTAAAGGCTTGTTGCATACGCTAAATACAACCGTGATCCCTACGAAAGTGGCTTAGTTTAATTTTATTTTAAAGTTGTTTATTGTATTTATTTTGATGTTTTGCTCAAGGACTAGCAAAATGTTAGGTGTTGGGATGTGATAAGCGGTAAATATATTAATATTTATCGTCCTTTTGACTTAATAATTTATATAGTTTCTTGAGTTTTGTGAATATTTTGATGTGTTTTGTGTTTTTTTTTTAGATAAATAAGGTTTCAAGACTCACTGGAATCAAATTAGGGCCAAAACAGCGAAAAACGAATAAAAAGGGAAAAATCATCATTTGGGCATCGCGACAGCTGACGTGCACCAGACACGTGTCAAAATCAGAGAAACTTGCTATCATACGCACTTGCTAACATGCGCCGCCACGTGTCAACATCCCATCAAATCTGCTAACATGTGTAAGATACGTGTCATCATCACATGTTTCCGACAATCATCATCGACACGCGTCATTATTGACGTCAGCTTCATGACACGCACAAGTTCACGCATCACGATGCCGAGCCAATAATTCTACCGACAGCCACATGTCATCATCTCCAGAAACTGCATGCCACGCGTCAACAGTCAATGCCGCGTCGTGATGCGTAATGTTCCACACGTCGCAACGCGCATAACCAAACTTTGCCTATAAATTGAGGCCGAAATCAGAATTTCAATTCATACCTTCTTCTGGGGATTTCCTTAAAAATACTAAGAAGATTGTATCTTTTTTTTTATTTACAGCTTTTTGTATTTAATTTTTTATTTTACGTAATAGTTCTTTCTTACAGTATGAGGAGGTAACTCCCCTCTGCTATGGTGAAAGGTAAAGCTTTTATTATTAATATTTAGATTAATCTCCCTTAATTATAATATTTAAACTATTTTAAGACCTGACTTAAATGGGATACCGCCTTTTTGGTCGGTTGGACTTAATTAAATTGATTTTAACCTGACTAAATTGGATACCGCCTTTATGGTCGGTTAGAATTAATTATAACTTTGACTTAAATCAAGATACCACCAATATGGTCAGTTGGTAATGTCATGTAAAGTTTATATATTATAATAAAGGAGATATCTAAAATAAAAGTAATAAAAGTGGATCTTCTAACCCCAGCATTTTCTTTATTGTTGTATTTACCTTTTTAATTTCCAAGCTTTACTTTATGTCATTTACTTTATTTATGCTTTTACTAGTCCTAAATATGTTTTATGACTAAATATCATATCTGGGGTTGTGATGAATTCCAATATCACCGATTTATGAGGGGTTATTTTATGTCTTGGGTAATATAAAGGTTTATTTATTAAGTCTTAAGCTTAATGCTTCTTGTTAACAGGACAATAATAAGATTGATATGGTTAACTTAAAATGAACTTGACGAATGGATTTTAGGTTTGAGCCTTAGACTTAATAGCCCTTGATCTCCCTTAAGGATTAGATACCCCTTAATAGATTTCCTTCTAAGATAGACATATACCTGTCGGGCGGGGGTAGCCACAATTGGAACTCAGTCTTAATGAATTCAGGTAACTTGGTTAACATTGACATATGATTACTTGGGTTATTTGGGTATTTACATCTGACCATCGACAGAGGCTTTTCCATAATTTCGTGGTCCAAGCTAATAAATCGATATATTGCATAAACATGAGATAACCAATTCATCTTTAAAAGATATTGGAAGAATTCACAGCCCTATATAGTTCTTATAAAATTGATTTAACCTTTAATTCACCTTCTCACTATTTTATTTAATTGTCTTTAGTTTATAATCACCATCCAATCAACAATCAAATCTATTAGATACTCGTAAACATGTAACATCATAAATTAATAGCTAAGGTATTAAGTCCTCGTAGAATCGATACATTTTATACTACTTGAACGATACGTGCACTTGCGTTACGTGAGTGATTTCACTGATCAAGTTTACCATTGATTACATATGTGACTTTAGACTTAGTGTATGAGTGTCATACACAAGAGGATTTAGGTCTTAAGTTAGTAATCTAAAATAGTCCAAAGAGAGCGAACAAAGCGAATACTTTGTTTTTGATTTACTTATAGTTGCGGTCTAATTCTTCGTTCTTAGATTTCGTCGTTCTTAGTTTAGTTATTATGAAAAATGGGTGGCCTTCGTCTTTTTATGATAGAATGGAACCCAAATAGCCAAGGTTTACTCTTTGTAACATAAGAGATAACGAGCTTATGTATACCCCATGTTGGTGCATAGGCTAAGCCAAACCTAGGGCAATTATTGATTTACAATGTATGCGGGATGAATAAGGTTGGAAAGGTATATGTTGATGTTCGAGCACACGATGCATTTCATACATCTCATGTTGGACAATTATGACCCATAGCGTCACTATATGTACAGATCATGGTGTTGTTGTACAAATTAACTATGTGACAAAAGAAGATTGCTCTCTTATCATTTGTGATTAGATCACCAAGATGTATAAATGATAGGAGGTCCTTATGATTTGTTCCTGGATTGAGAATGATATGAGACAGTATCAGTCCACGAAGGATAAATCATTAAATATCCCTAGTCAGATTATTATCGAGATTGGACATCGATAATGCGTAAAAGACTAGTATTACACTTGTGCGCGTTGTGAGGGCATAATGACATAGTTCTCATATATTTGGGTATAGGATACTCATGCAAGTGTAATAGGATGTTGTGTTTTACAGATGGTACGGGAAACAGCTTCAATCTGGATAGACCCCATCGGAATTCCATTGGTAGTATGACTATGTGTCTATGGAAGTCCGGAATCAGGGTAGGTGTATTTGGTCTTAACCTAAGACTTGCACCGCTAATACTTGCGACAATCAATATACTTTGGTTTGGTCGTCCAGGGCTTTAACAGGTTCTGTGTACGCCTCTTCTGGGTATATTGAGAATCGTAGTGTATTGGGTGTGATGTCGAAATGGAAGTATCACTCCAGTCATAGTGGAGATGATGGTCACGTAGGATACGGAACTCGTTCTCTTATATGCTCGAGCTATCGGGGATTATGACTAGGTCATATTTATCCGATTTAAAGACTAGTTACCAGAGATCTGATATGTGCTTAGTACGAGGCAGACACAATTCCAGCCCCAGGCCTAGTACGTGACATCCGATACTGGATTGAAACATGCAATACTACGTATACTACGCTGATATAGATCACATATTCCTATAAGGATATTTCTGGAGAATTGGGTAGGCATGGCGCTTTGCTAGAAGCCAACCTTGTCTTGTAAATCGGTACAAATGTAGTACTAGGTACTTACGTGTTCGGATAGTCCGACGACCGTATTTACTGCCAACATATCCGGGGATCTCATGGGTCGCTTCCTTAAGATTCACCAATGATCTATGACTCGCACTTTATTAATCTGGGATTAATTAGTAGAGAGGGAAAATTATTCTGGGATTAATTGCGGAGATATTTTATCTGGGATAAAATATCATTTAAAGAGAGAAAACGATTAATTTGGAAATAATCGATAAAATAATATATTGGATATATTATACGAAATTGGATTTCGACGCAGAATTGAAATTGAATTTTAATTCGGGCGAACGAGTTAATTTAAAATTAATTCGTTAGCGATGTGAATAGTGATTTCACTAGGCATATAATCATTTAATTACGTCGCCATGGAAAATTCGTTAATTTGGAATTAGCGAACCCGAGCCCAGGGAGTGTTTGCGAGCGGATTCGCATTTTGAATTCGAGTGCGACACGCAAGTCACATCAAGCGTCAAATCGTTAGTCACATCAAGCGTCAAATCAAATGTCACTTTGAGTGATGTGACAATTTTGATTGATTGATTGATGGTGGTAGTTGGAAGGCATTAATTGTCTTTGCCTTTGATTTTTTTGAAATTGAAAATTGGTAAATGGTTAATTGATTTTGGAAATTAAAAACCTAATACACATTTTTATTCTCTCTCTCTCTCTCTTGGCTCACGGTTTAAGGAGCCAAAATGCTCTCTCTCTCTCTCTCACACGGTCTTGGACCATTTCCCTCTCAAATTTTATGGTTCTGCCGAGAGAATAAGGAAGATGGTGATGGTGATTTTTGTGGCAAAAATCACCAATAGCTAGCACTCAAAAGAGGAAATACATAGGTGATAGGGAATCGAACACATGAGCATGGAATCACCACTTGGAGCTTGGAGCTTTGAAGACATCCATGGCCGATTCTTGGAGGAGCATCACAGCCCACTGCCGTGTAGTCCACTGCTGAGCCACTGCCACTGCCGAGCTTCACCAAGTGGGAGAAAAGTTTTGTTCTTCGTCGCATCCAAACCGATCGTTGTAAGTATGTTTCCGCCATATTTCTTCGTGTATTCACATGTGTTTCTTGCTTGATAATTGATCCTTGGGACCTTAGAGAATTCCAAAAATGGTATCTTGAGCCAATATGAGCATGAAAATGATTAGGGTTAAAATTGGGTAAAAAAATGTTTGAGCATGATTTGATGAAATTAGATGATTAAGTATGTTTAAATGATGATGAATTGAAGTTGTTCATGATCAATTTCATAAAATTGATTGGATCAATTTTTCCCCAATTTTTTAGGCTTGGCCGAAAATATGATGTGCCCTAATGTCTTGGTATTTTAATTTTTTGATCATTGAATGACTTAAAACAATTGGGTAAAGTTGATTTGAGATTTAATTGGATTGAATTTTGAATTGGACAAATTTTCCCTAAATTAGTGGGCTTGGCCGAAACTAATGAATTGTAAAAGTCATGGTGATTTTTTGATTTTGATTCATTGGATGAGTTGAATTGGATTTAATTGGATTTAATTGGATTGAATTAGAATCGGATATAAAAATACCAAAATGTCGAGACTACAATAGCATGAATGGTTTTTGATTTTTGATTAAATTGTGTTGGACAATTTGATGTTAAAGAGCATGATTAGTTGTGTAAATTGATGATTTGGACATGTTGATTGATGTAATTAATTATGTTATACACTTTAGATTAATTAAATTGTAAAATTGGATTTTTGTAATTTAGTTAATGGGCCTATTTTGGAAATTGGGCTTGAAATGTTGTTATTGGGCTTATTGGATTGGTTTGTACCAAGTTAGGTTAGGTTTAGGCTAAATTGGTTGGATCCAATTGGGCCCAAAACCGCCTCCATAAAGCCCAAATGCGACTAATGGACCTTTAAAGTTTAATTGGTCCTAATGGGCCTAATTGATTTCTAGGCTTATGGGGGTAATCCTTGATTGGGCTTTGGTTGCCGAAAGCCCACGCCTTAAGAAATTAATTAAAAGCCCATTGGACTTTAATTAAATTGACGTTGACGTTAATCGGGCTTTGAGACCCGTAACGATTAAATTTGGAATTTAAGTCGTAAATGTTTATTAATAAAGTGTAATATTTAATTTGGAATTAAAAGCGAATTAATAGTAAATACAAATTGAATTGGATTTAATGTTTAGTTTAATTTAATTAGAGAATTCGTACTTTGAGTACTTATTCGCAAAACGAGTTTGACTCGAGCAAAATCAAATCGTTGTTTGAACATTGGATGATCACTAATTATCAGATTAATTAATTTGATTAGATTGATTGATAATATGCTTTTGTGAATACATGGTTGCGATGCATGAATATTGTATATCGGATGGATATTAGATGGGTGGGGCAATTTTAGAAATTGTTGTAATAAATTTGGAATTTATTAATTGGACCTGCGTGTCCAGCCTTATTACCTCCTTTCTCATTGTATTTCTCTTCTTACCTATTCCCCTCAATGTAAATGAGGTTTCTTTAGAAGTGTAGTGTAACGGGTAGAAGTAATATATGTGCTAGCGTGAGAGAGGAAATGGAGAGATTTGATCTAGGATCAATGTGTATAATATCCATCCGCATATCATTATTATTTATTATACGCGCTTTATT
This sequence comes from Zanthoxylum bungeanum, assembly GCA_019454045.1. NCBI lineage: Eukaryota > Viridiplantae > Streptophyta > Magnoliopsida > Sapindales > Rutaceae > Zanthoxylum > Zanthoxylum bungeanum. The sequence continues at coordinate 73,279 of SKCR01018961.1, forward strand.
ATGTGTTTAGAATGCATGTTCAAGGGTGTATGATGATGAGACCTTAACAAAGATAATAAATTGGTTGCCAATTTGCACGCGAAAAACCCTCAAATAATATTAAGCATTTTTCCTTCCATTGAGTGATTCTTACTCAAGATCCAAGATGGCATTGGTTTGTTGGCCAAAGTCAATGCCTTTGTCCGGAGGGGAGGATGTGTTTGAATCACGAGAGCTTTGTTCCATATTGGTGTCTTGTCCAAGTTGTGGTTTGTTGGCCAAAGTCAATACCACTTCTTGTCCATCGACATTGATTACGAAGCTTTCCATGGTCAATGGGTTCCGCTTTTAACTGGGATCACTAAGTTTGTTGTGCCAAAGCCAAGACTTAGTTGATTCAGAGGAAAAAAGGTTAGGCTATATATTGGATTATATTGGCATATATAAGATATATGTTTCGGACTTGGATGTCCCCCTACTGAATCTAGGAATTGGATTGGATCCAATTGATCTTAGAGATCTACCTAGTTAATTATCATACAATTTGTTGGCCAAAGTCAAGATTATGTGATATTTAACGGGATCATAGCCCACTAGGAAAAACGGTTTCCCGAGTACTCGACAGAGGGTTAGAGGCTCGCCGAAAAATAGTGGGAGGCAAGAATTGAATTTGCAATATTCGTTTAATTACTTGCCATACGCGCTCAAATCAAATATCATTCGTCAAATAAATTAAATGTTAGTTGGACTAATATTTAAATTGTTGTTTTAATTAACAGTTAGACTGTATTCAAACTATTCATTTATAGTTGATTATATAATTGGATTATAATAATCAATATATTTGATTTAATTAATTATAATTGATTAAATAGTTGGACTATATAATCATTATAATAAATAGTACCTAAATCGTTGATTAAATAGTTGGACTATTAAAATCAAGATAAAATTGAAAGATGGACATTTAAAACATAATCCTAGGGAAAATGTATTTAAATGGTTTAATTTTTCAAATTAGGAATAAATTTCATGATAGTCCTGAAATATAATAAGTTACTTTATTTGATAAAATAACATATTATGCCTAAGCCCGGAGTTAGTTAAGCAAATAGTATAGCATGATCTTGGAAGATTCATCTAATGATAACTTTAGTGTTTAATCCATTAAGCTTGTCGCAGTAGACTCCTTAATTCTAAATCAGAACTAAGATTAGATCCTTAAAGTATGATAATGAAATTGAAGGATCTTCATAGATCCATTCTTAGATCTTAGAAGTACTCAATTGCAATATTAACTCTTGGAGAGTTAAATGACTATTCTCAATGAGACAAAGTCAAATTTTGCAATAAGGCAAGTAGCGTAAGGCGCACTTTAAAATTATGGTTATGTGTTTTTTTTGAAACACAAATCGGAAACTTTTGATAAAATCAAAGAGTTTCGACATTAAATAGACAAACATATCGGCTAAAGTATTAAACCTTCACGGTTAGACCATGATGAAAATACTTAAGCAATAAGTTTCTCATATACTTGAAAGAGTATAGTATTCTTTCAATAAGGACTCCTCCCGGAACACGTCAGTTTTATGATGGTGTGTCCGAACAGAGAAACCGAATTTTGTTGGACATGATAAGGTTAATCATGAGTCGCTCTGAGCTACCATTTCCTTCAACGGATATGCATTAACAGTGCAAATCTTATTTAGAATAAGGTTCCATACAAATCTGTTTGACAGAGAGTTCATATTAGATATGAACATGAAAGAAACTGGGTTTTCTCATTCCTGAAGATTTGGGAATGTTGGGCATATGTTGGATGATACCAAACTAGAAACCAAATAGGATAAGTGCCTAAGTTGTGGGTTATCCTAGGGAAACCAATGTATAGTACTTATACATCTCACTAGAGAACAATGTAATTGTTGCTCACCATGCGGTTTTCCTAAGAGGAATACCGATATGCAGTGGTAAGTGGGAGGAAAGTAAAACTCGATTAAAATTAGAGTAATACTATTTCAGGCACCGATTCCTTAATTGAACACAAATAGTTCATCAAGGATGAAACTATACCAATAATCTTCAAATACACAAGAACCCTGATAGTCGGAGAGAGTCAGAAAATAACCTGGGAGGTATGGGTTTCTGAACTTACCTAATGAAGATGTCAATCTTATTGAGGAACACAAACTGACTATGTATGAGGAAGTGATACAAGGTATCGACTCCCTATTGTGGCAAGGTGCCATGAAGTCCGAAATGGATTCCATGTATATCAACTAAGTTTGGATACTAGTTGAAATACCGCAAGGCATTGTGCCTATTGGTACTATATAAGTCTTCAAGGAAGACATACATGGAAGGCAACATACCAACATACTAAGGTAGGCTTGTAGCGAAAAGATATCGTTATCAATATTGTGTCGATTACGACGAAACCTTTTACATATTGCCATTGGTAAATCCATTTGGACAATGCTTGCTAAAGCTGCATGTTTCATTTATGAAATGTGGCAGCTGAATGCCAAAACCGTTTTCCTTAACGGAAACCTTTTGGAGGATGTTTATAACATCCTGACGGTTTTGTCGTACCAAAATGAGCAAACAAGGTTTGCAAGTTAATTCGATCCATGGATGGATTGAAGCAAGCATAGCGTTCTTGGAATTATCGTTTTGATGTAATCATAATGATATATGATTTAATTCAAAACGAAAATGATTCTTGTGTATATAAGAAGGTTAGTGGGAGCGCACTGACAATGATTGTCCTATAAATAATGATATGTCATTTCTTGGAAATGATATTCCCATAATACAATCGGTGAAAGCTTGGCTTTCATGAAAATTCTCCGTAGAATTCTTGGGAGAAACAACCTTTATTCTAGGAATAAAGATCTACTGGGTTAGATTCAAAGTTGTTAGTACTCTCCGAGAACCCGTACATTGAAATAAATGTACCCGACCTGGTGTCTCATACGCTTTGAGCATATGGAGCCACAATCGGGCCAATCCAAGTGATAGTCACTGGATTGATGTTAAGAACATCCTTTAGTATCTTAGAGGAACTAAGGATGCTATCTTATACTATGGAGAAGGAGAACTTGAAGTGATTGGGTTCACTACTGCAAGTTTCCAAACCGATAAAAATGACTATAAGTCGTAACAACGGTACTATAAAGTTTGAATAACGGAACAATGAGCTGGAAATCTTCCAAGCAAGATATTGTTACCGAATAAATAACAAAAGTGGATTATTGCTGCAGCTGAGGCAGCAATAGAAGCCTTTTGGATCGATAATAATCCTAATCAGATTAGGAGTAGTTCTGTTAGCAGCTGAGCTAGGCTACAGCGCAGGCTAAAGAATTAATGGTCTCATCAATGATCCATATATATACTTCAATAGTCATCTGATTCGTTCGGATCATACATCGTGGCGATGTGATGATCGAATAAATCGCATCAGATGATAATCATGCAAATCCGCTGACGAAAGCATTTTCTCAGCAGAAATTTGAGCGAACCGTACATAGTTCGAGTGTAGGACACTTGAGTGATTGACTATAGGTCAAGTGGGAGATTGTTGGACAGTTATGGCCCATTGCATCAGTATTTGTACAGATCATAGTGTTGTTGTACAAATTAACTATGTGACAATTGAAATTGCTCTTTTATCATTTGTAATTAGATTACCAAGATGTATAAATGATAGAAGGTCCATATGATTAGTTCCAGATTGATAAGATATGAGACAGTATCAATCAATGAAGGTTTAATCATTAAATATCCCTAGTCGTAGTATTATCGAGATTGGACATCGATAATGCAGAATAGACTAGTATTGCACTTGTGCGTGTTATGGGAGCATAAAGGCATAGTTCTCATATATTTGGGTATAGGATACTCATGCGAGTGTAATAGGAGGTTGTGTTTACCAATGGTACGGAAACAGCTTCGCTCTGGATAAACCCCTCGGAATTCCATTGGTAGTATGACTATGTGTCTATGGAAGTCCGAATCAGGGTAGGTGTATTTGGTCTTAACCTGAGACTTACACCGCTAATACTTGTGACAATCAATATACTTTGGTTTTGGTCGTCCAGGGCTTTAACAGGTTCTGTGTACGCATCTTCTGGGTATATTGAGAATCGTAGTGTATTGGGTGTGATGTCGAGACAAAAGTATCACTCCAGTCATAGTGGAGATGGGATACGGAACTGGTTCTCTTATATGCTACAGCTATCGGGATATTATGACTAGGTCATGTTTATCCGATTATAGAGACTAGTTACCAGAGATCCGATATGTGCTTCGTACGGGGCAGACACATTTGCAGCCCCAGGCCTTGCGCGTGACATCCGATACTGGATCGAAATACGCAATACTACGTATACTACGCCTGATATAGATTACATATTCCAGTAAGAATATTTCTGGAGAATTGGGTAGGCATGATGCTTTGCTAGAAGCCAATCATGCCTTATAAATCGGTAAAAATATTGTACTATGTACGTACGTGTTCGGATAGTCCGACGACCAGATTTACTGCCAACATATCCGGGGATCTCATGGGTCGCTTCCCGAAGATTCACCGATGACATATGACTCGCACTTTATTAATCTGGGATTAATTAATGAGAGAGATAAAATTAATTTGGGATTAATTATGAGAGAGATAAAATTAATCTGTGATTAATTATGAGATATTTTATCTGGGATAAAATATTATTTAAAGAGAGAGAACGATTATTTTGGAATTAATCGATAAAATAATATATTCGATATATTACACGAAATTGGATTTCGATGCGGATTACAATTAGATTTTAATTCGGCGAACGAGTTAATTTAGAATTAATTCGTTAGCGACGTGAATAGTAATTTTGCTAGGCATAATTATTTAATTAAATTAGATATAATTACGTCGCAACGGAAAATTCATTAATTCGGAATTAACGAACCCGAGCCCGGGAGTGTTTGCGAGCCCACTCGCATTTCGAATCAAGTGCGGCCCACAAGTCACATCACACGTTACATCACATCGCACATCATTAAAGTGATGGATGTCTAGTCACTTTGAGTGATTGACAACCAATCACTTTTCATGAGTGATGTGAGTTGTTGGAATGCATTTATTGCATTTTTGCCTCCAAAATTTTCTAAGCTTTTTGGAAAAGCTTTGACTAATTTTTTTATTGATATATGTTTTGTTAGGTTTTGGAAAACCAAACAACCAACACACTCTTCTCTCTCTTTCTCCCACACAATCGGCCAAGGGCCAATTTCTTCCTCTCTGGCTAGAACGAAAATTACAAAGAGTGAAAAGGAAAATTTATGGCAATTTTTCCTATGCTATCACATGAAGAGTCATCCTAAGGTGATAGGGAACTAACTTATGAGCATGGAATCACCACACAAAGCTTGGAGCTTGGAGGTGCATCCATGGAGGTGATGACCAAATCTTGGCGACCAAAATAGGTAAAAGCCGAAAGCTTCATCAAGGGAGCAAAGGGCTTGTGTTTATCGCATCCAAAAGCCGATCAATGTAAGTATGATTCCGCCATTCTTCGTTGAGTATTCACATGTGTTTCATTGCTTGAATTGATCCTTGGGAATTAATAGAAACCCAACAAAAAGTATTCTAATTCTTCTCTTTTTAATTTTAATTGTGCGATAATTAATGTGTTTATTTTTATGTATGAGATGCATGAGAAATAAAAATATTATATGTCATAAGAGTGGACATAAAATTAAATAAATATATTTTATGAGATAAAATATTTCATGTGATGATATTTATTTATTTTAAATGCATTAGTCGTAAATTATTCCGATTTTTTGGTTTTATTAGTGTTTTTTGGAAATGTAAGGCCATAAGGCCATTTTAGGAATTAATTACAAATGTTGTATTTAATTTTACTATGTAACTTATGGAGCGCATTGCCAAGGAGGACACTAAAGTAGTAATTGATCAATGTTTCGTAAATGTGGATTGTGGTTATGGGAGGCTATGGTAAGCATAGGCATGGTGAGTTCGACAGCGACGTGTGGAGGTGATTACCACACGAAGTATGTCTTATGTGCCAAAGTGCTAATGTGGTCCGTAGTGAGCACACAACTACTTGAAGTATTATATCCATATATTGCGAATGTTACTACTCGAGGATCAAACTTTCCGCAGGACAATCCATGGAGTCAAGAGTTGAAGACCAATTAATGCCTTGGGTATTTTGTGTATTAATTAGATTAATATAGAAAACCAAAAAGCCCGGTCAATGCATTAGTTTTTGTTGTATGTATGTTTACCATTCAAATTGTTTGAATAACATGTCATATAACATAAGATGCCCACTCAAGTGACCGGCGTAAACACACACGTATAACGCAAGCGTACGTATCGTTCAAGTAGTATAAAAAATATCGATCCCACGAGGACTTAATACCTAAGTTATTAATTTTATGAGGTTAAATGATTACTAGTATCTAACAGGTTGTTTAATTGATTTGAAATGACGACGATTCTAAATTTAAAGACTAGTAAATAAAATTGTTTGAAGGTAGATTTTAAGAAAATTCAATATTAAAAACTATCTAGGGTTGTGATTTATTTCAATATTATTTAAAGATGAAGTGGTTATCTTATAGTTGGGTAATATATTGATTTATTACCTGGAACACTAATTTATGTAAAAGCCTCTTCCGATGGTCAATTACAAATACCTAGTATAATCCAATTGAACCATATGTCTATGTCAACCAAATACCTAGATTCATTAAGATTAAGTTCCAATTATGGCTACCCCCGCCCGACAGGTATATTCCTATCCTGTAAGGAAATCTATTAAAAGGGTTATCTATCCTTAAGGAAGATCGTGGGCTATTGAGTCTAAGGTCTTAAACTTAAAATCCCTATGTCTAGTTCATTTTAAGTTTACCTAATCAATTTAATTTATGGCCAGTTAATTAAAGAGCATTAAGATTAAGACTCAATAAATAAATCTTTATATTACCCAAATTATAATCTAACCCTTATAAACCCGTGATATTGGATTTCATCACAACCCTAGATAACTAATTTAGTTACAACACATAACTAGGGCTAATACAAACTTAAAAGACATAAAATGAAAATGCTGAAAAGTAATTGCGGTGAGTAAAATGCTGAAAAGTAAATTACAAATGAAATAAAATGCTAAGGCAAAAGGAATTACTTTTACTACTACTAATTTAGATATCTCCCATAAAATAATATATAAACTTGTGATAATATTTTACCAACCGACCAATCTGGCGGTATCCTGATTAAGTCAAATTAAGTCCAACCAGCCATATAGGTGGTAATTTTTGTCCATAATCCAGCCATAAGGCGGTACCAAAGTAAATTTACCAACCGACCAATCTGGCGGTATCCTTGATTAATCAGGTTCAAACCAACAGAAAATAAATTTACCAACCGACCAATATAGCGGTTTCCTTGATTAGTCAGGTTTTAAACCAGATTAAATTGAATTGCCAACCGACCAATATAGCGGTATCCTTTATTAATCAGATTTTAAATAGTAAATATATCATTTTTAAGGGAGATTAATCTAAATAGCAATAGTAAAATAATTACCTTTCACCCTAGCATAGGGAAGTTACCTCCTCATAGTGAATAGTAAAAACTGTAAAATAAGAAAGTAAATTACTATTATTACAAAAAGTAATTAAAATTATTACAAAAGTAAAAACTAAAAATTAAAACGAAACTTAGAGAGAGAAGAATTCCCTATTTACATCAAATAAGAGAGAGGGAATGGTACACTGAAATCTGAAATTTCGCGCTCTATTTATAGGCAAAAATTCGGTTTCCAGCGTCGCGACGCTGAAGGTCTTGGCGTCGCGACGCCGTAATAGTGAGACGTGGCACAAGGACAGCTTGACACGTAGCGATTCGGATAAGAGGATAAGGTCGACACGTGTAATGGCGGCTGGAACTCAATTATGAAGCTGACGTCATTGATGACGTGGCACTGTTCATGACGTCATTGGTGACGTGGCACTGTTCATGACATCATGAACAGTGCCACGTCATGATGATGTGGCGTGCGCACGTTAGCGGATCTTCTGTGGTGGTGACACGTGGCACGGCGCATGTTAGCAAAGTCAAACTTCTCAAATTCTGACCCGTTGACCCGGCGCACGTTAGCAGACTCCGGCACAGGTTAGGCGTCGCGCCGCTGAATGTCCGGGCGTCGCGACGCGCAAAGACCAAAATATCCCTGCTGACGCATTTTTGTCCGGTTTTGCCCCAAATTGCCTCCAGTGCTATCCAAACTTTATTTATCTGCAAAATAACAACAAAACACATCAAAACGTTCATAAATCTCGAGAAACAATACAAAACATTAGTCAAATGAGTGAGAAATAGTGATATAAATACCACTCATCACACCCCCAAACCTAACATTTTGCTAGTCCTCGAGCAAAACAGAAAATAAAATAACATAAAGAAATAAAATTAACTAAGCCACTTTCGTAGGGATCACGGTTGCATTTAGCGTATGCAACAAGCCTTTAAACCCCTAGGTGTCCCTAGTGGACGAGTTGTAGTCTCGTGAGGGTTTACAGCAATGCTACCCACAAACATTTTACAAAAGTAAAAAGGTAGTAAAACTAATGCACACAAAAGCAAAAAAGACAAGCGAAAAGAGAATAAAGAAGTTAGTGACTAATCAGGTGAAACTTCTACTCCAAGTTACTAATTGTTTTGTTTCTTTCTAAATTACTAAATAAGTAAATTCTCCAATTATTTTTACCATTCTCCATATACACAGCTAACAAAATATTAAACAACTCATTTTTGCCCACAACAGTCATAAGTGCAGTTGATAAGAGAGTAATATTTTTGTCCTAAAGTTCTATCAGATTTCACACCTTTTTGTAGCAATGGAATAATTTTCTGATTTTTCTGATTTTTTCTTTGATTTTTTCTCTATTTTTTATTTTTATACAATACCTTCCGTCTATGTAGCGAGCTTTGGGTCGGTGGCTCCCAAACCAGTTGGCTTTAGGGCACCAGGTGTTAAGACACCCCTACGAACTTAATTACTCAGACTTCAGATATATATATTTTTGCAGCATCTTCGATCCATGTAACGAGCTTTGGGCCAGTGACTCCCAAACCAGTTGGCTTTAGGGCACTAGGTGTTAAAACACCCTTACAGACTTAATAACCCGGATCTTAGATACTTTATTTTTGTACATCAGAAATTTTTATTTATTTTTTTTTATTTTTATTTTTTTTATTCCATTACTATTTATAGATGCTTCCTCCAATTAAACTAGAGCACATAATATTACAAACTTTTCAATTACAGCTCATGTCTGTATGTTCCATGTATGTTGATAATACCTGCCAACTAAGCATATGAAGATCCATTTTAGTCAGTATTATGGAGATTCACAAATTAAATAATTTAAAATGAAATAAACAAAAATTAACTTGTTTCAAAAATAGGTTGGAGATACGTCTCAGGAGTGGAAACTCCTTACTCGGCTATCTCTTACCAATTTCACTTTTTAGTCAAAATAAAAACACAAAAATGCGAAATATTTTTGTAATTTTTGAAAAATTTTCAATTTTTTTGTATTTTTCGAAAAATTTAGGACTAAAAATAAAATACACATAAACTAAAAACAAGATATTAATCAACTAATTTCCTCCCCCAAACCTAAATAAGACATTGTCCCCAATGTCTTAAACAGTAGAAGAAGAGTTTAGAAGGTCGTACCTGGTTAGCTGAAAATTTACAGCAAATTAAAGGTTAAGATCCAGATTAATTCTACGCCTCTTACCACGATCGTCCTCGGACCAATTTATCTTTGATATGATAGGGTCAACTTTTGGTTCATAGGCTATGAGTTGGTCAATTAGATCTGGAGCAGTTCTGGCAGTAAAGAGGAGTTCTTTTAAAGGTTTTGACACGAACCCATTTCTTCGAGCATCATCAAGAAACACACAAAGAAAATCATAAAACCCATCAACGTTGTACAGCCCAATTGGTTTCTGGTGTATGTTTAGGTTCGCCCAAGATAGTACAATAAAAATTTCCTCCAATGTGCCCAAGCCACCTGGCAAAGCAATAAAAGCATCAGCACGGTTAATCATTTCTACCAGACGTTCAGACATACCTGATACGATTAGTTCCTCTCCGTTTGATGATCCAATAAGATTTGCCTCTGCCAAGGGTTTTGGGATGATTCCCAAAACGTGACTGCCTCCTTCCTGTACAGCCTTTGAAACGATCCCCATAAGTCCGAGATTACCTCCGCCATATATTAAGTGCATATTCCTTACAGCTAAGACTCGACCCAATTTCTGTGCTGCTTCTATGTATTGTGGTTTAGTACCAACAGTACTACCACAAAACACACAAATGTTTTCAATTCGTCTTCTTGAAGTGGTTTCCATTTTTTACTCTGGATGTCTTCAAAAGTGCAATGATGAGTTGAATTTATAATACCTGAAAAGGGTGAGTAAAAATAGCACAAGTATCTTCCAAAGGACGATTAGTAGCAAAATAGTAAAATAGATCGTGATAGTCAACAAAATCTGGATCCTATTGGAGAAAATAAAAGAAAACAACAAAACAAATCACAATTATTAGGAAAAGACAAAGAGATATATATTTACAAATAAAAAATAACGGCTTGATTGACGTCTATGCGTCAGGGACAAGCTTCCCATCCAATTTCTTATAAATTGGCAAACAGGGTCTTTTTGAGTCAGATTCCCGAGACTTAACTGTTGTCTTTCTTTTTGAAATTGTGTATGTAATTTGCGAAAGGTATGTGAACATATCCACTGGGATGCGTCTCAAGAGTCGAAGATATATCATCTAAAGACTCCTTACTCAAGCCATCCCTAATGAATTTAATTTTGTCTTCACGATTAACAGACACCATTCCTAAAGAACGACAACGAGTATTGCAATTCCATCGTGCACATTTGTAACAAACATCCATTTGTTTAGCTCTACGTTTCTTTGCATAGGTGATTCTTCCAAAACCAGGCAGATGTGAAATAAAAGAGTCAGAAGACTCACCTGCCAATCGGACTCGTGCTTCAATTACCCAACGAATGTCATTGGGAATTCCATGGATTGTCAGTAACCTCATCCGTTCCAAGCGAGCTTTGTAGACTTTCATCAGAGATTTTTGAGGGAGAGAAGCAAATTGCTTGTGAAGATTTGCGAGAGCTTCTTCCATCTTGAAATGACTTAATCTGCAAAAACTAAACACACCAAATTAAATCACACCAAATCACAATATATACAAAAACTGCATGGGTTGCCTCCCTGCTAGCGCTAAGTTTTAAGTCGTTAGCTAGACGTGACTTCTCGAACGTTTATGCTGGATCTGAAAGTGTGACACTTTCTTTTTGTCGCTCAAATGATTCTCCCCAGTAGTGCTTGACACGCTGACTGTTAACCTTGAATGTGTTGTTGGTATTGGGATCCAGTAACTCAACAGCTCCATATGATAAAACCTGAGTGATCACAAATGGTCCGGACCACCTAGATTTCAACTTTAACACCATTAGACATGCAACTTTCAATAATAAACATGAAATATTTTCTAATATGAAACTTTTTACAATGAACATGTAATTTCAACCATTAGACTTGTAATTTTTAGCAATAACATGCAATTAATTTATTATTACTCGAAAACCGCATATGTAATTATGACAATTAAACATGCAAATAATACCATTAGACATTAGAAATATTGAATTTATACCTTCAACCATTAGAATTAAAATTTTAAGTAAAAAAAATGCAATTTTTTAATACTCGAAAACCGCACATGTCATTATGACAATTAAACATGCAAATAATATCATTAGATATGAAATTTTCACCAATAAATCTGAAATATTTTTTAATATTAAACTTTTTACAATCAACATGTAACTTCGACCATTAAACGTCTTGAAAATTTCTTATGTCTTGAAAATTACTCATATAATTATGATCATTAGAGATGCAACTAATGTAATTAAACATGCAATTTTCACCAATAAATATGAAATATTTTGTAATATGAAACTTTTTACAATGAACATGCAATTTCAACTATTAGTTATATAATTTTTAGTAATAATATGTAACTAATATTTTATATTATTTTAATTTCATTTAATAAAAAAAAATAATATTTTATTATTTTTTTGGACAACCCATTGTAATTTTTTATTTTTTATTTTTTAAATTTAAAAGGATTGGGTTTCCCCTGCGTATCACATACCTAGGGGTACCTTAGCAAAGGCCTTGCTCCTTATATGTCCGACTTCGGTCCGACTTCAAAACACATGATAGCAAGCTGCCGCGGTACCATGCACAATTACCGCAAACATAACAACATCCTACGATTCGCCATCATCCGCCGCCATTACGCTACAAAATACATCGCCAAGATTACGTCAACATCCCCCACAGGCCGTTCCGTTACCGCCGAGGTGACCTCACCACAGCCAATCCCCTCCGACACTCGCGGCTATCCACTCCCCCGCCGCCACGTCATCTGCAAAGCCACCCACCTCCTCCTCCAGCCTCTCCCTTCCACGTCATCCTTCTCCGATTACTTATCCTCTCTCACCCCGCCCCTCTCTCCCTCCGAAGCCTCCGAAATCCTCAAATCCCTAAACTGCCCTCGCCTCGCCTATAATTTCTTTCACTTTTGCCCCTCGTTTTGCCCCACCTTTCACCATGACGCCTTCACTTACAATCGCCTCATCCTAATACTCTCCAAATCGAATCTCCCGGATAGGTTCGACCTCGTCCGCACACTCCTTGCCGATATGGAGAGGTCCATGACACGTGGCACTATCTCCACTGTCAATATACTGATCGGATTCTTCAGCGGCTCTGATGATCTCAAAAGATGTATGGGTTGGTTAAGAAATGGGATTTGAAGATGAATTGCTACACATACAAGTGTTTGCTGCAGTCGCATTTGAGGTCACGTGACGTGCACGAGGCTTTTAGGTTTACTGTGAGATGAGAACAAAAGGGTACACGTTGGATATCTTTGGCTACAATATGCTACTGGATGCTTTGGCCAAAAATGAAAAGGTTTCTTCTCTTCCTTTCTGTGATTTTCATTTTTTTTCCATTTTTTTTTTTTAATGTCAGTGGGTTAGTTTTTTAATTGTTTATTAATACATTCTGTTGCTACATAATTACATTATGAATTTTGTGCTTATTGTTGGTGGGTTTTTACTGTAATTAATTTTTTTTTTCACAAATTTTAGAAACTATGATAACGGTATGTTGGGATTGAGGCCTTGTCTCTTTTAACACTCAATTGAAATGGGATCACTAGTAAAGTATAAGGGAGAGGATAGGTGTTTACCAAACACTTAAAAAAAAAAAATTTAAAAATACAAACATATTTATCTGATATGGTGTTGTGTATATGCAAAAATTAAAAAATAAATAATTGATGGTGCTATTGGTGGTCGGTTGCTCCCTCATTATCTGTCGATTTGAACTTTGGAGTTATTACTGCGAGAGCTCAAAGGGGAGCGTGTATAGCTTGCTTGGGAAGTATTGGTCATTTACAAAGAGTTTTAACCTTGAAAGGGATTAGTTGGGGAATGTGCTATTGTTTACAACATTGCAGTTTAGAAATATGTTTAGAACTCAGATGAATGAAATTGGTATGAAACAATTCTCTAAATTAACACTTGGAAGCCACGAGATAGTTACCTAGAATATTCAATTGCCCTGAGGATAGTTATCAAACGGTATTACAAAGAAAAACAGCTAGTCTGGAGATAATATGGAATATGGATTGACCAAATCAATTATGTGCTTTCTACAAATTTCATGGACTTGCAACTAGCGTGGATACATATAATTGCCAACTGATGATATAAGTAATTGACAAGAAATCAAAAAAAATATGAGAGAGAGAATTATCAGGGAGCGAACATTTTTTTTGAAGAATTTCTTGCTGTGTTGTAGTTCTCGCATCCAATCCTTCTTCAGCTGGTTTGTTTAACCTTATATCAATTCCATGGATCCTTATTATCTGATTTGCAGTATTTTGACAGGTTGACCTAGCTTACAAGATTTTTGAAGACATGAAGCGAAAGCACTGCGAACCTGATGAGTACACATACACTATTATGATCAGAATGACTGGAAAGATTGGTAAACCTGATGAATCACTGATATTTTTTGATGGGATGATAGCAAGGGGCTGCACTCCCAATTTGATTGCTTATAATACTATGATCCAGGCACTTGCCAATGGCCGGATGGTTGACAAGGTCATTCTTCTCTTCTCCAAAATGGTGGAGAGAGATTGTCGGCCTAATGAATTCACCTACAGTGTATTCTGAATGTTCTGGCTGCGGAAGGGCAGCTTGGAAAACTAGATGAGGTTGTGGAAGTGTCGCAGAAATTCATGAATAAGTCAATATATGCATACCTTGTAAGGACTCTAAGCAAATTGGGCCATACAAGTGAAGCTCATCGGTTATTTTGCAATATGTGGAGCTATCATGATAGAGGAGATAGGGATGCTTATATATCCATGTTAGAGATTCTGTGCAGCAAGGGTAAGACAACAGAGGCTATGGACCTGCTGGGTAAGATTCATGAAAGAGGAATATATCCTAATACAATCATGTATAACATAGTATTTTCAGCCCTTGGCAAGTTGAAGCAAATATCACATCTTCATGATCTTTACCAAAAAATGAAGCAAGATGGCCCTTCTCCAGACATATTTACCTACAATATCCTGATTGCAAACTTTGGTAGGGCAGGAAAGGTTGATGAGGCCATTAATGTTTTTGAAGAACTCGAGAATAGCAATTGTAAACCGGATATTATCTCGTATAATTCTTTGATCAATTGCCTTGGGAAGAATGGTAATCTTGATGAAGCTCACATGAGGTTCAAAGAGATGCAGGAGAAAGGGTTAAATCCTGATGTTGTTACATATAGTACTCTCATTGAGTGCTTTGGCAAGACGGACAAAGTTGAGATGGCATGTAGATTGTTTGATGTGATGCTTGCCGAAGGCTGCTGTCCTAACATTGTTACATACAACATCTTACTTGACTGCCTTGAAAGAAGTGGGAGAACTGCTGAAGCAGTAGAATTTTATGCAAAACTTAAGCAACAAGGATTAACACCAGATTCAATCACGTACGCAGTGCTTGAACGTTTGCAGAGTGGTTCACATAGGAAAATCAGAACTCGCAGGCAGAATCCAATTACAGGATGGGTTCAGGGCTTGCATCTTCATTCTGTTGCTGCAAGTACCTGAGCTGCCTTACCCCGACATAGATTTTATCTTTTCAAGAAAAATTAAGGCAGCACTTGGGTTTGGTAGATCTAAATTTGATCCCCAAACCAGAATTCTCTTTCTGCACTGCCTGAAATATACTGAGATGCCAAACCCAGAAATAGCTCTATTTCTTTTGACACTTTTGATATGGGATTTGCATGCTGCTTCGTGTTCAGATAGTTCAGCAGGAAGGCATCGACAGGTTCCATCAAATTTACAGAATGTCAAACCAGTTTTTGGATGCTTAAATTCGGAATTTTAATGATGTGAACGTCTCTTATTTTTGAATACTTTTCAAAACTAGTATGTATTATAATATATATATATATCTATATTATAAAACATAATGGTGTGAGAGGAAAGAGAAGACAACCAATGATTTAGATTAAGAGAGATAATGTATCCAAATGATATCTTTATGTGGTTTAATTAGCGCCTCAGATCATTTCATTATAATCTAATGGTTGATAAAGATTCCTTATATTATAGAATCTCTATAAAAATGGAAAATGAAAACTACAAAATAAAGTAAAGAATAAAATTATTTATTAATGAATAAAATCATTTCATTATAAATAAATTAAATAACAGAGTCTTAATCTTTCCATAAATTCTGTAACACACTAGTATATATATATATTTTAAATGAAACCTCCAAAGCAAGGTGAATTATATTTTTAAGCACACTAAAGAACAATGTAACCATATATCATAAGATCAAGAGAATCGCAACATTCTACTGTATAAATGGATTCCACTACTCTACATACGTGTAGTCGTGTATGGTTACGCATTCCAACACATCCGTTTTATCCAAATTACTTCGTGAATTTTTCTACAAATCTATAATAGTTCATGTACTATAAAAGTGGCGAAATAATCGTAATTTTAGTAAATTATAATTTTGCTCACAATGCATTTTTTACGGAAAATTTCCAAAACCCTTCCGGAACAATTCTATAAATTTCAAGGAGTTTTCCTATGCATTATAACACATTCAAATTTATCCACAACATCTCAATGTCACGTCATAATTGAATTAATTACAAAATTGATCAAATTAATCACCTAATTAATTCAAAATCAAACAAATCCAAATCTCTAATTACTAGTTGAGAGTCAACCACCATAAAGCAACTCGAAAATAATTTTAGGTCACCAAAGAGTGGCTTACGCAACTCTAGAATGTCAATTTATGTCTTATAATTTGACCTAATTACACTTAATTAGTGAAATTAAATTTATACATGCAAAAAGGCTATCCTATTAGGGTTTCTAAATAACACCAAATAATGTAAGAACTTCAATAATATCAAATATAATTAATTAGAAACATAAAAAAATAATTTCAACCAAATAAAATTAGAAATAACCTTAATTTCTCCAATTTAGGCTTTGGTGCTAATTGTTCTTCCACCTTCTTCAATTTTGGCGAAGTGATCAAATCCTAACAAATCCCTAATTTTATTCGCTCTCAAATGAACAAATTCATTAGAAAAATTTTCAAGCCTACATAATTCTCTAATGGTCAAAAATCATATTTATATATGGGAGGAGTATTTTGGTCATTTTGATAATTTAATACATGGTCAAAAATAATGCCAAATATGTCACAAATGTATGGTTATTATTTTGCCAAGAATCAAGCTTATCTAATAAGCTTTGAATATTCCAAGAATATTCTAAAATAAACAATTATTATATTAATTAAATTTTTTAATTAATTAAATAGTTATTTATTAACAAGTGTCAAAATTCAATTGGACATAATGTGTATCTAATCAAATTATGTATCACATATATATAAACATTAGATATAAAAATATCACGACATGTGTAAAGTTATGCATAATCCATATTATTCGTAATTAATTGCCATCATGCTCTACGAGTATACTTTATAAGTGAGAATCTGTAAATTCAGATATATCTGTCATGAAATATATTTCGTGCCCATAATCCGCTCACTCACAAGTTATGACAACCACAGATAATCACGCTGAACCATACAAAACAAGGTCTATGCATACTCATGAGTATCGATCCACACCCAATGAACAGATGGAGTTCTGGTATAGATTGACTGGTGATGTGATTCTTGTCAAAGTGTGGAGGATAATGGTATCTCAAGTAAAAAAAAACTAGATATACTACTCGATTCGGGAAGATTCCTATTGACGTTGTATGTCATCTATTAGGAATACTTTCGGTAAGTCATTCAGTACTCATCAAATAACACCTACATGTTTATATGAGTCTCCCAAGACTCATGGTTCATTGGGATAAACCATCAGACTAAATTTTGATATACGACATATATTGGTCTTAATGGATTTTACTAACTGATCCGTGTTAGTGACACCTCACAATGTCAATTACAAGCATCATTGTAACGGTGTGACTACTATATATTCTCGGGTCTTTGTTTAATATATACATCACTGAACCTTATATTGTTTCGAACTAAACTAAATTAGATCGAATATGTATATATAATATAAGAGATGCTACCATTAAATGGATAATATTATGAAAACATTGATTATTTGTATTCATAGATATGTCATAAATATGATATGGATTGGCATATCTTATGCACATCCCAATGTGTATCATATACTCATGGCCTTTAAAAGCTCACCTAACACTTAAAAAATAGACATTAGAGAGTAGGTCTGCTATATAACTTTGAGTTTGCTAAACAAACTCATATGTCTTCCTTGTTCAACATCACTAATACCATGTAGAACCTAAGATCTACATCAACAATCCTCGGATGTGAGAATAATATTGTGTTTCAACTTCTAAGTTTTCAAACAACCGCAATCACAACATTAATATCAAAACTTCTAATATATAAAGTCATTTAGCAACTTCTTAAGTCAACACTTCGTAAGTTGTAAATAATTCCACTCATATAATATAAATCAATTGCATATTTTTTAACTCATTATGACATAGAACATTTACCATCATTACATTTACCATCATTATCAAATTCAAAATCTGATTTCAATAACCCTAATGATTGCAGATTTTTATCTCCATGATTAGAAACTCATTATTAATATCTCAAAGGTATTACATAATATGTTTTAAGGTTATCCTATGGTCTATAGCATATCAAAATAGCTCGCAATACTTTTGATTAAATTGATATCTATAATCATACATACTACATTATTCATTATGCTATCATCATATGATGCATATGAATTATTAGACTTCGAATCATTTTCTCTTTTGACTGGGAATCATTATCTATGAAAGATGAACACTATATACAAAATATATATATATATATATATATATATATATATATATATATATATCTATATCTATATATATATGTGTGTGTGTGTGTGTGTGTGTGTGTCGTATAGATAGTCAAGTAGTATCTTTTATTAGATTATATCCAATGCACAACTAATGTGAGAATCTCATTAGTCACTTAATTTTATATCACATATAAAATTTTATATCTATTATAAAAGAGACTATTCCAACTATTTCATGGAGAAAATAAAAGCTCAGTAAACTTTTACGTGACAAACATATCATTATTACATTAATAATGAAAATGTCTTCAAGATATAATACTAGAGAGAATTTTATACGCTCCAAGTTACTTTACTAACATTTAACTATTCTCTATATTTTGATATAATTAAATAGTTTGATTACCTAATATAAATATAAAATACACTTCTGGAAAGCTCATCCGAGTCTACAAATAGACTCTATAAGCTTAGATACCAAAATGTGATTTCAACAGAATACCAAATCCAAGATTATTCCACAATGGATCTCTTCAACAAAGAAATCCCTTTAGGAACACTATTCTATATTCTTTAGCTAAAGTTCACAATCTAGTATTAGCAATAACCAACCAAATCTTAATTATTATATTAGTGTGACTAGAGAAAATTTTCCTTAAAATATACATAGATTCTTTAATATAATCTTTCACACATAGTCAGACTGCAAAGATCAAACCTTTATTAGCTTACATCGCTTCCGTTGCGTAAACCATTTTACACCTTTCATAAATAATTCATACGGGAAGCTCAATCAAGATCAAAACTTGATTGTAGTAACCTGAGAATAATCTTAGATCTATGGTCCTATGCTATATTCAGGAATCGATATCAGATACCGCTCCCACTATAAGTCATAAGATATTTTTCTTTAATAAGAAAATATCAGAACTATTAAGTATCAAATACTTTGCAAATGGTTTTAATATCCTACTAGACTTATATGGAAGGTGTCTAAAACTCTCTTCATCTATTAATTATATGCTTCTATTTATAGTTTATCATTCTCATAAATGAGTTTAATAAGTCAAGTCTTTTTCACAATCATAAACATCCAATGTGATACACCAAATAATGAAATTATTTTATTACTCGAGGTCGTTGAAAACATATTTTATCAAATAAAATACATGATCCTATTTATATAATAAATGACAAACTTTACTCGTGCCTCCTAGGTACAAGTACTTCCAATTGTATAATTGTTATACAAAAGGAAGATTCAAACCTTAGATCTTTCAAAATTTGAATTTCTACTTATAAATATCATATATGTAACTGTAGAAACTAATAAAATCAAAATGTAACAACCTAAAAATTTAAATTGGGAACCAAGCCTATTTTATTTCTCATAACTTGGGCTCAAGAGCTTATTGCATTAAGGTCCCTATATTTTCATTAATGACAATCAAATTCAAGGTTAAATAAAAGCTCAATCAAGCCCACCATAACTCCCTAATGTTCTGTAATATCCCGAGTTTTTCGGAATAGTTCTGGAAGATTTCTGAATTAAAGTTAAGGATTTGGAATATGATAGTATTAAAAAATAAGAGATTATGTGTTGGAAAATAGGTCGGAATATTTTTAAGTGAAGCTTCGTCGTGTTGGAAAACATGTGATTTCGAGAACCAGTTACGCGATATTTGTGTATATTAATAAAAGTTTCTTGTTTCGGCTATAAAATATTAAAATAACTTTGATTGAGTTGATTTTTGAACCATTGAACTTGTTTTTCCAAGACTAACAACTTTTATATTGAATAGTTTTCGAACTTTGCATCAGAAGGGCTTAAATAATATAAATTATTGTGAATTCCCATGCTAGGGATCTAACAGTAATTTTACGGGGGTCAGATTATAATTTTCAAAATTTTTCTATAAATAACCCATAGTTTTTGGTTATTACGAAAAGGGCAAAGCATCACAAAACTACCCATAGGACCCCTCATCCCTAAAATGCATTTTAAAGGGAACCATTCACGCCGGTAACCTTCCGACCATCGTCGGCCAACACGATCTACCAGATGGGTGAGCCTTCTACCCCTCCGCCTTGTGGTGGCCGACGACTGCCTCCAGAGTGCCGACAACGGCAGAAAAGACGAGATGCATGCTCGAGTATGTGTTTCGTGAAAATATGTTTCGCGATCTCGGGTCGTCGCTTCATTTGACGACTCAAGCTACCTGCCCAATCGAAGCTCTCAGAGGTACTACAAGTTGGCTATGATGGTTTTCCCATTCCATGCACGGTTGCACGCTAATTGAGAGAAGAAATGGAAGTGAACAATAACTTCGAATGAAAAGTATCTCCGATCAAAATTCTGTCAATTTCAGCGCGTTTGTGGGATCGTTTGGAGTTAGTATATGCCCTCGAAATCTCGATAAGACCTCATGTTAAAAATTGAATTATATAAACTGTTCGGATGTATCCAGTAACTTCATAGAGTAGCGTAATGATATAAACTGAATTGCTTGAGTATGAGTAAATTGTATATGTATATTTGGTAGAATCCGGATGAAAACAAAATGAATTGGATCGATCCGATAGATTATGTAAGTTTCTGGTTAAAGTTGATTTTTTATGTATTGATGTGTTTTTGTTCGTAGTGATAGGCATGAGTCATATATAATGTTATGATAGTGTTTAGATAAATCCATAGGTTCGGAGGGTTTGAGACCCTTCCATAGCGTTTGGAGAAACGTTTTAGGAAGATATTCCAAAAATGTATAAACTGAAGATTTAAGTTAACAGGTGCATGAATTAGTTGTAATGGTGTTTTAAGAGTAATGGAACTGAAAATATTGAAATTAGACTTGATTTGATTGTCCCAAAAAGATTTAGAATTTTATCGAAGTTAAGTTGAGAACTCCGTAAGTTGCGATCCTGATGGCGTTTTGCCATTTGTTTTGGCAGATTTGACTAGGTTCCAGAATGATCGTGAAGCCAGGTAAGTAATCCATGTGATGAGAACTTAAATTGGTGAATTCATGTTTTGAATATAAACACATACACACACACACAAAACACACACACACACACACACACACACACACATATATATATATATATATTATATATATATATATATATATATATATATATATATATATATGATTGACA
Source organism: Zanthoxylum bungeanum (assembly GCA_019454045.1). NCBI lineage: Eukaryota > Viridiplantae > Streptophyta > Magnoliopsida > Sapindales > Rutaceae > Zanthoxylum > Zanthoxylum bungeanum. The sequence goes on from SKCR01018961.1 coordinate 95,037, forward strand.
TGTTAGGTTAAAAAGATGATAGTTAAGGGATATTCTTGAGAACAAAGTTTGAGATTATGTATAGTTAGGATAATCGACCATTACAAGTATGTATCTTTGTTATTGATATGATATGAAGTGAGATATGAGATGAGCTTAATGTTTATGTTATGTGTGGATGTATGTAAGTATATGAATCAGTAATGATATATATAAGTGTATATAAATATATGTGTATGTATAAGTATATGTACACATATTCGTATATGCATGTGATGAGGAGATATGTATATTTTGAGTATACACAATCAGTAAATGAAATAAGTATTATTCTTGAATTTGTGCGATCATATGTGTCAAAACGTTTTGTCAATTAGTTTTTTATTGACTAATGTGATTATCGTATAAAGGTTAGATTGGTTAAGTCCGATATAAAAAAATATAAGCTAAGTTCTTCATGAATAGATAAGTATAATTGATAAGTTTATATTTTAATATTTTAATGTTTCCAAATAAAAATTTTGAACTGAGGATGTTTGATCGACAAGTGAAATATATGGGGATGGCTAAAGTTAAAGCATTTGAATTCGTAGTAACGTATATAGAAACATATGTATGTATATCAGTAGTTTGATGATGACTAAGTGTCTGTCGTGTGTATGTTTGTGTATGAGAAATAGTGTGATGAGTTTGTGTTACGTGATATGTACACATGTATGTTTGTTTGATTGGTTGATAATTTTATAGTGTAGTAGCCGAGTTTGTTTGATTTACCAATTTGATGATATTTCAAAGACGTGATAAAGTATAAATATGTGACTTCATACTTCATGTGATTGAAATGGTTTCGGTGTTATATGACGTACTTTGTGATTTCGAATCCATGCTTTGTGTGCGTTAAATGTCTGGCCGTTATATTGACAACATGTAAATATGTAAATATGAAAATTTGACATGGGTAAAATATAAAGGATAATTGATAATTTTAAAATTGTAATAACCTGATAATTCTGAAAAAATTCTAATGTGATTGACTTGTATGTTCCATTTGTAGTACTAACATGGTTACTTACTGAGTTTTATAACTCACACCAAACCAGTTTTCTAGTTTTGCAGGTTGGCTTCCAAATTAGTCAACCAGGACAGCTTTAGAAGTCATGCTTGAGACGCGGATCACCCAAGTGGCAGTCACCCTCACAAGTTTCATGGGAAAAGTTTTAGAGGTCTAGGATTTGTGATTAATATTTTATTTATGGTGCTAAGCACGCTATTTGTACATATTAAGTAAATATTTTGATTGCTTATGGTGTTATGGGCACAGAACCCTTCAGTGTTGGTAGATTATATGGGGACGAAGTGCTTGAGGGTTGATTTTGATGTGTTTTGTATGGACCTGAGGTCATTTTGTTTCTTTGATATTTTTCTTAGATTCCATTTTGATGCTGGACTATGATATAGGTTGTCCAGTTTTAAGATACATCATGCCGATTTTCTGTAAAATTTGGAGGCTTATAGAGATGGGTTAATCCTGTCTCCTGCAGGTAGCACCTTACTTCTGACGGGGTGTTATATGTTCTGGCCACATAGTTTTTTTTCGTATAAATCCTTAGACTTTTCTAGACATTTCTAAACAAATCAAGAAAACATTTAAAAGCCATTAAAAACCCATTTCTTTTTTTCATGGCCAAGAATGGGAGAAGTGAAGGGAAGAGGAAAGTTTTCTAGCATGACAATGATTTTTGAAGGAAAATAAGAAGAATTAAACTTGAGGCAAGCCCATAAGCATGAATCCAAGCTCTAGCAAGCACTTGGGCAAGGAAATAAGTTGAGAAATGTAAGAAAATTTGATTTAAAAATTTATGATTTTGAGTTTTGCTGTTAAGATAGGATGTAAGTGTGTTGTTGATAGTTATGTAATTAGTATAGATGGTTAATGAATGAGACAACCTGAGCTTGATGTTTTATTCATGATTTTACAAACCCTAAGTTTTGATATTGAAAAATAATGCTTGATAGAGTGTTGAGAATATGCATGTAGATTAGGATTTATGATGGTAATGACGAAATGGTGGATTGGTGTAAATGAATGGTTAAGTTTGTGCATAAATGGTGTAATTAGTATAGATGGTTAAGTTTCGATGAAATATTGAACCAAATTAAATCAAATAATTGAACAAGATTTGTGAATGTTTATATGTGTTTTGCGTGGTAAGAAATCTGATGGCTATGACTGAATTGAATGTACTTAGAGGGAGTGAATTAGAAACTTAAGGAAGTGAGTATGGTTATAGAGCAATATGAATAGCCTGTAATTATATGCTTCTAATTTGAGTTCTGAAGGTTGAAATCAAGATCCGTAAAATTCTACATATACTAGACATATAAACGAGTAGTATATCCAAAAATCCCGAATTTTGGACTTAAGATGAAGCAAAACTAAATTTTTGAAGTTGAGTTTCCGAAATTTAAATTAAAATCTGTTAAAAATTGGCATAAACTAGACACAATAGGGACAATTCTATTAAAATTTCAGTCCTGGATTCCATCCCAATTAATTATAGTAAATTTTTGAATCTAACCGTTGAACATGGGATTTTTAGTGATTCATCAGAGTTTGAACTATCACTACCGCACTTCCGTAACTTCGAATCTAGGTCTGTAGAATTCTTAGATAACCCGAGTACCTTAAATTTTTAGTGAATTTGGGATCTCATGAGGTTGAATAGCCTAATTAATGTTTAAAATTATTTTTACCATGCCTAGTCTAATGAGTTTGATTTATTTTATATTACAGATATGAGCACACATCTCTAACGATTCCATAACAAATTTCTAGAAAATCATCAAGCTCTGTGAGTGGATATCTATGTTTCTGTTATATTATGATTTTTGATTTAATAATGTGATATTTGAACTTATGTTTATAAGTGTTTTAAAATAAAGGATTTCATATGCAAATTTTTGAATATGTTCATGATTATATGATTGCATCTCGACGCTCGAAAATATTTTGATGTATTTAATCCATAAAACTATTTTTCCATCGAGAAGTTTGAAAACATGTTTCGTCATGGTGCTTGATAGTTTTATTTTTGACCCTCCGTGACACTTGTTTCGTTCCAGAGTGCTGAAACGCTTGTTATGGGGTTCAGACCATCTAAAAATAGCTGGCCCACACCGTCTGTCAATATGGTATTGTTAGGATATTATCTGGTCTTTGCACACAGCTCGAGTAATGGACGCTTGTTGATTTTGATGAGACTATTCCGAAAAAGCATGATATGAGAGTTTGAAAACGGTTTTAAGATTTTGATGAGTTTATACTTAATGGATTTTATTTGATTATGTTATTTTTTTTATCCACTCACCAGATCGTTCTAAAAATCTGACCCCCAACCCCACAGTTTATTTTGCAGGTAGTTTTATCTAGTGAGCCATCGCTGAACATGAGCTTGGAATCAAGGAATTGAGTTTACTGCACTCACTAGAGTATGAGTCCATCATGCTAAGTTTATTGTTCACATTCAGATAGAATGCATGTATGTCAATGTGAGTCAAGTATAAATATATATAATATTAATCATATAAAATATAAGTATTTATTTAAAAGCAGTAAGTTTGTGCTTAAAACACTAATTAGTTCGTGAAGTATTTAGGGTGGTGGTGATGATCCATCACTTGTCGGTAATATCTCCGAACTGGGGATGTTACGAATATGGTATCAGAGCATGGTCTGGAGGTCAGTGACTGCAATAGGAGTGTGTACACATGGTATGCTCGGGTTACCCATATATAAGTGTAGGAAACGCTTTTCTCATGCAGCAGAAACGGTTTAGGCACACGAATAAGACTTGAAAATTTTTGTTGCCCTTCTCTTTTAATTGAAGAATGGAACCAGCAGTACCACTGAAGTTTCGCTACTGTTTTAAGCAAAATTTCAGCCCCGAAATAGCCCCCGAACAGCCCTCGAACATCAGCACAAAATCAGGCTATTTTAGCACCCGAAAAGCATCCAACACACTCCCGAACAGCCCCTGAAATTGAGTGGACAGTGGCTGTGTTTTTGTTTTTATTTTTCACTTGAAGACAGCCCCAACACAGCCCCAAAGCACCACTGTATGTTCCAAAAAAAAAACTGGATTAAAACAAAACCAAACCGGGTTCCGTTTCACCAAGCAAAGCAGCGGCAGTGAGCAATATGTTGCCTCACTGCCATGAACAAGAAAATAAGATGAAGATGAAGAAAAGTTTGACACTACAAAGTCTTCCGAGCTATGTCTCATTACCAATGGAAACTTGTGTGGGAAAGACTCACAAAATAATCCCTAAACTATTTAGTGATTAAGTCACACAACAATTTTTGTTTTTGTATTTTTATTTTTCTTGTGTTCTTCTTTTTCTTTCTCAACAATTGAGAGGATTTGGAAGAAGATCAAAATGTGGCTAGGGTTAGAATGAAGTCTTAAGCAAAAAAGAAAAAAACATTTTCCTTTTTATACTTAGGGTTTAATTTTACAAAATAAAACAAACCCTTCCCCTTTTTACCCTTGTAAAAATAGGCCATGCATGTGTTATTTCAAAAATTTTGTAACAACATATTTACTTTCCATAAAGATAATATATGTTACAAAAATAAAGAGTTAACACCTTATTAAAAGGTGTAACTTCCAAAATAATACTAAGGGCTTCCAAAATCCAAAACTTGAAATTCCAATAATGACCTTATTTAAATTATATCAAATATAATTTAATTTTATGCATTTAATAATTATCATTTAATTATTAAAACCATATATTAACTTTTAATATATAGTTCGAAGCGTGACAAAATAATATTATTAATCATATTAATAATATTTATACCTTTGTGAGAATATAATTGGACTATCCAATTATACTAAATCTGCTATAATAAATCGAGCTAGTACGGGGACCAAATGGACCTACGGTTCCGAGCTCCAATAATCTCGAAATATTAATTAAGCTCTTAATTAAATATTTCAATTTATTAACTCCGGGTTATTCCACTAAAAACCCGAAGTTGCACTCTCGTTGCCGTAGATGATATATTAAGCCAAACCAAGTCGGTGTCCATCGATATAGTCACTACATATAAATTAACCCTTCACGAGTATCTCGTAATTAGAGTCGGATCATAATTTCCGTTATACCCCTCTAATTATTTTTACCTTAAGTACCATTGATTCTCTAATGAACGATTTATTCATAACGATTATGAATTTTAATCTTTCTATTCGTAATAGAAAGAATTGAGTGCTCTAACCGTTCAAGTATCGAATCAACCCTTAAGAAAGATACTCCTCTACTTCTCGCAAGAATGAGTGAACTACATGTTTATGTAAAACGTTCCCAACTACACAATTGACCATGCCTCTAAAGTACGTAGCTATTGGTCGGGACTGCTACACCAACCTCACCTTTGTAAATCAAAGGACATAGCCTGTCATGTAGGAGTTCGTAGTACATTCATGATTAAAATCAATTCATATATGACCATCTAGTATATCGAAATGACTTTCTTTGTTTAACAGATATTAAAAGAATGTGATTTCCATCTGGATCCAGTCCTATATGATCACATCATACAAAGTGCCTCTATTCTCAGGTCTATACATGGATGATCCCGGATCAAGGTCGCCATACGATTATAGAATGGACCACAACTATAGATAAACCACAAACAAAGTAATTGTTTTGTTTGCTCTCTATAGACTATTTAAGATGACTAACTTCAAACTTAAATCCTTTTGTGTATGACACTCATACACTAAGTCTGAAGGTACATAAGTAATCTAGGGTATTCAAGATAATTTATAATATGCGAATATTAAACAAACACTTTGATAAATGAATAATGTATTATTTTATTTCAAAAACACATAAAGCCGTTTACATTACACGTAGCTCTAGGGCATACATTCCAATAATCTCCCACTTACACTAGAGCAAATGAGACATGTCACATAATCCTAGACCATATAGGTGACCTTCAAACGCTTTAAATGACAAGGTCTTTGTAAACGGATCAGCCAGGTTCTCTGCGGATGTAATGTTTGTGATGATAACGTCTCATCTCTGCACTATCTCCCTGATGAGATGATATTTCCTCTCTATATGCTTTCCCCTCTTGTGGCTTCTTGGTTCTTTGGAGTTTTCCACTGCACCACTATTATCGTGATAAAGTGTGAGTGGTCTATCCATATCGGGAATAACTTCCAGATCTCCCAAGAATTTACGGAGCCAGACTGCTTCCTTAGCTGCTTCACAAGCTGCTACATACTCAGCCTCCATGTTGGAGTCAGCAATGCAAGATTACTTTATACTCCGCCTAATTATAGCCCCACCACCTAGGGTGATATTGATCCAGATGTTGATTTCCTAGAATCGATATCTGTCTGAAAATCAGAGTCTGTTTATCCCTTTAGGATCATATCCTAACCGAAATACAAAAACATATAATCTCTTGTTCTCTTAAGATACTTGAGAATGTGTTTCACAGCCACCCAGTGATCCAATCCTGGGTTCGACTGAAACCTACTGACTAGTCCTACTATAAAATAGATGTTCGGTCTCGTGCATAACATAGCATATATGAGACTACCAATTGCTAAAGCATATTAGATATGTCTAATTTCCTCAACATCTTGAGGTGTCTTAAGAGACTGTTGATTTGACAAATGAATTCCATGCCGATAAGGCATATTGCCTTTCTTGGAATTCTGCATCCCAAATCGCACAAGGATCTTGTCTATATAGGATGCCTGAGACATAACTAACAGTCGTTTCTTACGATCTCGAAGTATCTGAATCCTAAGAACATAACTGGCATCTCCCAAATCTTTCATTTGGAATTGGTTAGCTAGCCAAGTTTTCACGTCCGATAATATCTTTACTGTTGGGTTTCTAGATTAGTCCCAAGATCAATTCAAGCATAGAAACATGTGTGAATACTCAAAATAAGTATGGCGGAATCATAGTTACCATGATTGGCTTTTGCGATGCGAGGAACAACAAAATCTTCAAGCTTTTCCTCCAAGGTGCTCACGATTTTGCTCCATTTTAGTGATCCATCTTTGAATCTACAAGCTCCAAGCTTGGTGTGCATTCCATGCCCATGAGTGGGTTTCCCTATCACCTCGTAAGACTCCTAATGTGTGCTTGCACTCGAAAAATTTGCCACAAATCTTTCCCTTGTTCTTCATCTTGTTCTCGGCTTGAGAAGGAAGAAACAAGAAAAAATGGCCCAAGGCCGAGAGATAGAGAAGAGAGAGTGAGAAATTGTGTGTTAGTTTTTGATTTCAAAAATCAATAAAAGATATACCAAATTCAACTTTCAAAATTGGTACAAGCATTAAAGCCATCCAACCACCACCATCAATCATGAAAAGTGACTAGTTGTCAATCACTCAAAGTGACAAGACATCAATCACTTGATTGACTAGTGATTTGACGCTTGATGTGACTTGTGGGCCGCACTTGAATTCAAAATGCGAGTGGGCCCGCAAAAACTCCCAGGCTCGGGTTCGTTAATTCTGAATTAACGAATCTTCCGTTGCGACGTAATTAAATCAAATTTAATTAAATAATTATGCCTAAAAAATTACTATTCACGTCGCCGGTGAATTAATTCTAAATTAACTCGTTCGCCCAAATTAAATTCTAAATTTAAAATCCACGTCGAAATTGAATATATTATTTTATCGATTAATTCGAAATTAATCGTTCTCTCTCTTTAATTAATATTTTATCCCAGATAAAATATCTCCTTAATTAATCATAGATTAATTCTCTCTCTCTCTCTTATAATTAATCCCAGATTAATAAAGTGCGAGTCATACTTCATCGGTGAATCTTCGGGAAGCGACCCATGAGATCCCCGGATATGTTGGCAGTAAATCCGATCGTCGGACTATCCGAACACGTACGTACCTAGTACTACGCTTTTACCGATTTACAAGACATGGTTAGCTTCTAACAAAACACCATGCCTACTCAATTCTCTAGAAATATTCTTAAAGGAATATGTGATCTTTATCAGGCGTAGTATACATAGTATTGCGTATTACAATCCAGCATCTGATGTCACGTTGTGGGACACATAAACTGGGTGACGCATGCTGTTCCGGGCTCGCGGCCCAATTGGGAGTACGGAGTAGCCCGCGGGGGACTAAACCGGAGAAAAATATAGTCGCCACCCGGTGTGAACCGGGAAAATGAGATTTAAGGCCGCACTCACCCCTCGCAAGGGAAGACCTCAAACCATTGGGTTCGGAATGGTCCCTTACTTATGCCACTTGTAATAAAATGATTTGTGCAATAATCTTACCAAGCCTAAGCAACATATTTCCAAGGATAAGTCACTCATAAGTTTGCATGCATGGTACAAAGCTCATATCTAAGTTTACATATAACACATTTTCATGCTTGCATACAACCTATTTATATATAATCTATGTCCGAATTCATGCATAAAGATAAATTGACATACGGAAGACATACAATTTCACATTGATAGGCACAGAATCGCAAACACATAGCCTTCATATAAGCATGCATATTAAGGAAAGACACTTAAGCGCATAATAGAAATAGATAACTAAAGAGGTAATACAAATGCATGAGGTAAAGAAGAGATAACTATATGCTAAGACAGACATGTCGTGATGTGATGCAGAGGGACCTGTTTTCCGTGAGCGTTCATCCGGCGTTTGTATACGCGTTCGAATGGTAAACAGAAGGTTCACGTTCGTATAGCGTTTGATAACGCGTTCGAACAGGACCAGACAGAAAACATGCGTTCGTGTGGCGTTCTGAAACGCGTTCGAACGGGGTCACATCAACGACCTCCAAAATGTAGTAAACAACATGACACATACATGGAAGAATGAATAGATGACATCTAATATATAATAACGGGCTAAAAGCGCGGCAAAGCATCGTGGTAAAGGATTTTAACCTCTCAAAATAGAGGACCTTTAATCGCACTTACTAAGCCCATGCGCAATTAACACAATACATATATAAAAAGTAAAGACAATGATATCGGACTTCGTGTACCCGATTGAACACATCTTACATTCAAACGAATATTCATCAACCGGTGCGGCAAAGCATCGTGGTAAAGGGTTTTAACCCCTCAAAATAGGGGACCTTTAATCCAACTTACTAAACCCATGCGCTCGATCATATAATGCATATAAAAATAAAGACAATAATATCAGACTTCTTATACCCGATTGAACACATCTTACATTCAACCGAATATACATCAATCGGCGCGGCGAAGCATCGTGGTAAAGGATTTTAACCCCTCAAAATAGGGGACCTTTAATCCAACTTACTAAGCCCATGTGCTCGATCACATCATGCATATAAAAAAAACATAAATAATATCAGACTTCGTATACCCGATTGAACACATCTTACATTCAACCGAATATACATTAACTGGCGCGGCAAATCATCGTGGTAAAGGATTTTAACCCATCAAAATAGAGGACCTTTAATCCAACTTACTAAGCCCATGCGCTCGATCACATCATGCATATAAACAAATAACTTGCGGAAATCAAGTAGCGAATAATATACAAATCAAAACAATATAAAACGAAATATGTGCCGTTTACTCAAGTGGTACGTGGAGTTGTATCCCGAGTACAGATCATACTACCGTCCATTCGAAATCGGCTATGAAATTTATGTCCGGGTTTCCATCCTATATACCACGAGAGGCGACACATTTTTCATTTTATTCAAGGGCCACAACATACACCATTTCACATGCATTTTTTATCTATTCAAAGGCCACAACATGCATCACTCCATAATAATCATGTAAACAAAACTCAATAAATAATAAAGATACAACTGAGAACGGATGTGAAAAGTACCCTCAGGTCTAACCTTTTATGTCGACTTTCGGACTTGCGTTTCACGGTGATCGGAAGGGCCAAAGCTCCGTAACTTCTCTGGTTCACTGGTTCAACGCTTTAGCTCACTATTTTTCTGTTTTGGTCGTTGTTTTCACTTTGTTTCCTGCTGTCTTGGACTGCAGTTTCTGGTTACTGTTTTAGGTGTGTTTCAGGGGCTATTTTAGAGTCTATGAGGGTGCGGTTTTGGAGATTAACTTGGCAGTTTTGGGAGGCTTGTGGCGTGAAATATGGGCTGCTGCAGGGCTGTTATGGGTGCTGAGTGTTCTATGCGAGGTTGTTCTTGGTCAGAAGGGGCGCTGAATGGTGAGAGAACTGGGTGTTGTTTTGTGTCGGTGTGCTCAGTTTTTAGTGGGTGTGTGGCGTGGTTTGAAGCTGATCGTGAGGAGGCTGTGAGTGATGGTGGGGTGCTACGTGTGAGTATGAGGCAAGGCTTCTGAATGGTTTGAGGGCTAGCTGTATTTATGCGTTAAAGAGGCGTTGGCTTGTGATGGACGAGGGGCTTTGTGAAGGCTTTATGGCGTGAGGCAGGTGGTACAGGGGGGTTGGATGCGTTGATTTGGCTAAGGGCAGTGTGTGATCATGGCGTGCCTGTGTCAAGCCGTGTGTGTGTGTTCAGTGAGAGGGGGACGTGTGGAGGGTGCAAGGGTAATTGATATTTTTTTGTGAGTGCCGTGAATCTTCCAGTGAGAGAAAGCTGCAAGTTCAACAAGGGTTTTGAAGAGTGTTAGGGTTTATTATTCTTTGTGTTTTTGCCGTGAGTGAGAGAGATTGAGGAGAGGGTTGACTTTGGTTTTGGGTTGTTTATATAGAGAAAGGCTAGGGCTTCCCTTTGTCTCACAAGGAATATATTGGATTTGGTGTCAAACAAGGAAATGATTTGATTGATTGGGGGGACATATTTTGGTGAATTAGGAAGGTTGAATATTTGATTTATCTTATTTAGGCATGATATTGGTTAAGTAAGGTATTTAATATTTGTGATTTATCTTAATTAGGTATGATTTAATTTAATGTTTTCTTTAATTTGGTATATAATATTTTGGATTAGGAAGCTATAATATTTTAATTTGGTAAATGACTTAATTAATATTTTATTTAGTTAATATTTAATTTAATTAATATTTAATTTAATTTGGGTGTATTTTAGAGGCCATGGGCGTGTGGGCCTAGGTGGGCTAGGTGTTGTGTTGGTTTGGTGAGTGGGTTTGGGCCAAGGTTAAATGGTTCTGGGTTTTTTAGGCCAAATGTGCTTTAAAACGGAGGTCCAACGAGCGAGCTTGGAGCTAAACATGCGGATAAAATTTAACGAAATGCCGATTCCCTTCCGACAACCGTTTCCCACAACTTCCTTGACTAAAAAGGTAGTGCCTCCAAATGAGACTCATCATAGGGACTCACATGCAAAAATGCAGTGCCTACAGTCGCCCCCACTTTGATGGGACTTGTGTAATGTGTAAAAGTGACAATCCTATCAAAGTTATGCAATGTATTTTCACTTACCTGGCTCGCCAGCTGCCACTTGACTTTCCATGTGTTGAGTTGAGTTGATTTGGTGGTGAGGTGCTGCGACCCCTGGTTCATTCCCGAACCGTGCTCCATTTTTGGAGTGCCATTTTCGGCATCTGTTGTGTGTGCTCCATTTTGGAACGCCATTTTCAGCATCTGTTGCGTGTGCTCCATTTTGGAACACCATTTTCGGCATTTGTTGTGTGTGCTCCATTTTGGAACGCCATTTTCGGCATCTGTTGTGTGTGCTCCATTTTGGAACGCCATTTTCGGCATTTGCTGTGTGTGCTCCATTTTGGAAAGCCATTTTCGGCATCTGTTGCGTGTGCTCCATTTTGGAACGTCATTTTCGGCATTTGCTGTCTGTGCTCCATTTTGGAACGCCATTTTCGGCATTTGCTGTGTGTGCTCCATTTTGGAACGCCATTTTCGGCATTTGTTGTGTGTGTGCTCCATTTTAGAACGCCATTTTCCGCATTTACTGTGTGTGCTCCATTTTGGAACGCCATTTTTGGCATATGTTGTGTGTGCTCCATTTTGGAACGCCATTTTCGGCATTTGCTGTGTGTGCTCCATTTTGGAACACCATTTTCGGCATCTATTGCGTGTGCTCAATTTTGGAACGTCATTTTCGACGTTTGCTGTGTGTGCTCCATTTTGGAACGTCATTTTCGGCATCTGTTGCGTGATGAGATGGTCTTTAGCGCTACAATCCTGCGAACAAAATAAAAATTTTATGTACGTGATATGTATGCATGTATGCATGGATGCTTGATGCTGATATGGGCTTCGGCCCTGGGACACATCCTCAAACTGATACTGATGTGGGCCTCGTCCCTGGACTCATCCCCAAACTGATACTGATGTGGGCTTCGGCCCTGAGACTCATCCTCAAACCGATGCTGATGTGGGCCTCGGCCCTGGGTCTCATCCCCAAACTGATACTGATATGGGCCTCGGCCTTGGGACTCATCCCCAAACTGATGCTGATGTGGGCCTCGGCCCTGAGACTCATCCCCAAACTGATACTGATATGGGCCCCGCCTCCAGAATGATGCTGATATTGGCCTCGCCCCCAAACTGATACTGATATGGGCCTCGCCCCCAAACTGATACTGATATGGGCCTCGCCCCTAGCTGATACTGATGTGGGCCTCGCCCCCAACTGATGCTGATATGGACCTCGCCCCTAAATTGATACTGATATGGGCATCGCCCCCAGCTGATACTGATGTGGGCCTCGCCCCCAACTGATAACGATATGGGCATCGCCCCCAAACTGATACTGATATGGGCCTCGCCCCAAACTGATACCGACGCGGGCCTCACCCTAAACTGATACTGATATGGGCCTCGGCCCCAGCTGATACTGATGTGGGCCTAGTCCCCAACTGATGCTGATATGGGCCTCACCCCCAAACTGATACTGATATGGGCCTCGCCCCAGCTGATACTGATGTGGGCCTCGACCATCGGGACTCATCCCCAAAACGATACTGATGTAGGCCTCGGCCCTGGGACTCATTCCCAAACTGATACTGATGTGGGCCTCGCCCCCAAACTGATACTGATATGAGCCTCGCCCCCAGACTGATACTGATATGGGCCTCGCCCCAAAATGATACTGATATGGGCCTTGCCCCTGTGATTCATTCCTAAAAACTACTAACATTGTACTGTTGCCGCTTCTAATTTGGAATTAATCAATAAAATAATATATTTGATATATTGTTAGAAATTGGATTTCGACGCGGAATTAAAATTAGATTTTAATTCGGGCAATCCAATTTCATATAATATATCGAATATATTATTTTATCGATTAATTCCAATTAATCGTTTTCTCTCTTTAAATAATATTTTATCCCAAATAAAATATCTCCATAATTAATCCTAGATTAATTTTCTCTCTCTTATAATTAATCCCAGATTAATAAAGTGCGAGTCATACGTCATCGGTGAATCTTCGGGAAGCGACCCATGAGATCCCCGGATATGTTGGTAGTAAATCCGGTTGTCGGACTATCTGAACACGTACGAACCTAGTACTACGCTTTTACCGATTTACAAGACATGGTTCGCTTCTAGCAAAGCACCGTGCCTACCCAATTCTCCAGAAATATTCTTACTGGAATATGTGATCTATATCAGGTGTAGTATACGTAGTATTGTGTATTACGATCCAGCATCTGATGTCACGTGCTAGGCCTGGGGCTGGAATCGTGTCTGCCTCGTATGAAGCACATATCGGACTTCCATAGACACATAGTCATACTACCAATGGAATTCCGAGAGGTTTATCCAGAGCGAAGCTGTTCCCATACCATCGGTAAACACAACCTCATATTACACTTGCATGAGTATCTTATACCCAAATATATGAGAACTATGCCGTTATGCTCCCACAACACGCACAAGTGTAATACTAGTCTATTCCGCATTATCGATTTTCAATCTGGATAATACTATGACTGTGGATATTTAATGATTAAACCTTTGTTGATTGATACTGTCTCATATCATCTCAATCCAGAACGAATCATAAGGACCTTCTAGCATTTATACATCTTGGTTATCTAATTAAAAATGATAAAAGGGCAATTTCCTTGGTCACAAAGTTAATTTGTACAACAACACCATGATATGTACAAATAGTGATGTTATGGGTCATAATTGTCCAACACAGTCGCCATAGTTGCATCGAGTTGTGTCTATAATAAGGCTATCGTTGTCTTCTGCCTATAAATCACGGATGATAGGGTCTGATTTTGTGACCATAGAAAATAGATCTCTTCTACTTGCACTCGTACCGGCTCGACTCCTCAACTGGGTCTCGAGCTTTCTGATACGTTCTTGAAGTAAGGAGCGAAGTGAGTCACCGTGATGACTAATAAATCTACAAAACCATGGGTACTCTAAAATGCTACATTTACATTTGGAGTAGATGAGCACCCTTGACTAGTGAAAGAGCAGGAGTCTTTTAAGCATTTCAAGTAGTAGCATCTCAAGCCAGCATAAAAAGTGTTTCCATCAGGTCAGGGCTTTAGGCAAGCTAGCTAGTGAGTGAGCCAGAGAGGGTAGGAGTCTTCTTCAGCCTTTTTGGGAGTTGCTGGGAGTCCAGGATAGCCAGTGGGATAAAGCTTTTTCTTATCCTCCATCACATCTAGTTTTTTATTTTTAGAATCTAAGGCCAGATGGTTCCTTTTGGCATTACAGTAGTCGATAAGCCCCACTTGTTTAGGTTGTTCCTCTTATTTCGGTCACAAAGTATAAATATTGACTAATAAAGAAGTCTCAGGAGGATAGACTATCTCGAAACTAAGCCAATTGACTCGTCCGAGTTCCTGTCAGGAAGGGAACTAAGCATTCAAGTATAGCAGTGTGCGACGCTCTATCAACACCTTGTATAGAGCGGTTCTCCTCTTAATTTTTGCATTTCTCGTAGAAGAATGGGGATAATTTTAAATGACAAAGCTAAATTATCTTATTAAATGGGCTAGAAGTGGGAGAGGAGAAGAATAGAGCTCTTGCTTAGTCACGCTTAAGGAATGTAACTCCGTATAGACACACCGCCGGTCGTGCTAGCTTTGATTTATTAGGAATTTCTAGGTTTCTTCTTGGTCGTAAGCTAAAGCCTTCCCTTTTGTCAGTTCCATTACTTTGTGTTCTGGAGGTAACTTAAATAGCCTGCGTTCAGTCTTCCAGTTCGGCTTTACTTCAATCTCGTAGGACCAACACCATTCGAAGGTGTATGGATGAAGGGATAGACTAAGTGTATTAGCTTGAAAAATTGGAGGGACTGATGTGTCCTCCCGAGGATCTGATTCTCCTTCATCCCATAAAGTAAAGGGCTTTAAAGCTTTAGGTAATGTTGTACAAGTTGCTACAAATATGCGGGAGCACATAAGACAAAGAATCGGGGAGTTGAATGCTCTCAAGATTTAATCATGATTTTGCGACATCGTTCGCCGCGAGTATGAGAGCGCAGTTACGAGAAAACTAAGGATTTTTCCTTGTCGGATCCCACCTCCGACCAATTCCCCTGTGGCTTCTGGCTGTTATTCATGATTGATGCTGAACCACCCTTGAGAATAGGATTGGGGGCAAGTGGGCGTTGGGGTTCCTCTTGAATTGAACTTCTACCCGAAGGTGACATTGCTAGCCTTTGGGTTTTGTTTAGTCTGATTACTTTCTGCCTTGGTCTCCAACGTTATTCGGCCAAGCCCTTACTGACCGACTTATGTCCAAATAAAGGATCAACTAAGCGTATGACTAAACATGCCATGATACATGCCTAGACAGATTCATTGGATGATGATGCCAATACTCAAGGTGAAAAAGATGAATTGTTAGATCATTTCGATTCCACTAGACCACCCAAAACTCTTAGTTTTTCTATTGCAAGGCCCTTCGGGGAGCAGGGCTTCAACAACTTCAAATTCCCATTAAGAAACCCCCATGGCTCCCTATTCTTATGAGGAATAGGGTCGATTCCGTGGTTTTCTCTTTTGTGAATCTGATATGGAGAAATAAAGAAGCTAATATGAGACTGATCAAAATGAAATCCCTAGCTAGGAAGCTAAACTTAACATAATAAGAGGGAGCATGTAGTTTGTCAAAACGTCCATTGATCTCCACTGTTAGGGCAACATCTTGAAATTTAAGTGAGCCTTCGTGATGACTTCTGTTTCATCCTCCCTAAAGAGAGTATTCACTTAGGTTAATATCAAAGTTGTACTTCTGGCGATAGGATTTATAAAATATATTTCATAATTAACATACCCCAATATGGTTATTATTAGTTAAATTTTAAGAATTTGAAATGGTGAGTTTCACTCATAAGAATGTAGTTAAACATGTTAATTGTATTTTGACCAAAAATCAATTATTAATAAATTTTGAAAATATGAGATATTTTGAATAAAGTTATTAATTTAGATTGTCATTATTTTAGTAAGGTGTTGTGATCGACCATAAGGCAACACAATATGCTTATTAAATTTCTGAGGCTATAGTAGTACATATGTTTTTTAGTATTTTGCATATGCATCATGCATCATGATTACTATGCCAAAATAAATTTTGAATTTCATGCGTGGAATAATTTAGAAATTTTAATTATTTCATAAATATGTCAAACCCAATCCTATCACTGCTTGCTACTGAAAAATTAATCGGTAATAACTTTATTAAGTGGAAGGAAAATATAAATATAATACTTATGTAGGATAACCTAAAATTTGTCATAATGGAGGAATGTTCGCCCGAACCTGTTGTGAATGCCAACAAAAATATTAAAGATGTCTATGAAAATTAGGTCTGAGCAAATTACAAAACTCGTTGTTATTTGCTTATTGTCATGTCCGACATGCTTAATACGAAACTCGAAAAGACATAGTCTACTTATGAGATAATGGATTATCTACAACGCATGTTTGACAAAACCTCTGATCAAGCTAAACATGAGGCAGTCAAGAAAGTCATGAACTGTAAAAAGAAAGCTGGAACCCCTGTTCGTGAACATGTGCTAATGATCATTAGTGCAATTCATGAAGCAAAAATCAATGGAGCTACTATAGATGAAGGCACATAGGTGGGTATGATTTTTGAAAGCCTTAGCCTACACTTTCTCCACTTTAAAAACAATTACTTTATGAACAAGTGAGTTATAATTTCACTCAGATTCTAAACGAACTCACAACCTTTGAGTATATTTCTATGGAGAAGAAAATAGAAGCAAATGTTGATGAACATTCTACCTCTAACTCTACTTCAAAAAAAAATGGAAGAGATAATAAGAAAGGTAAGAGTTCAAGAACTGAGAAAGCAACATGGAACAACGGATAAAATAACAAGCCAAATAACAATCAAAGAAATATGAAAAACTCCACCAGCAAAAAGGCAAAAAAAAAATATTTCCATTATGGGATTGAATGGCATTAGAAGAGAAACTGCAAGCAGTATCTCGAAGAGTTGAAACATAAGAAGAAAAGTAAATCAGATTTACTTGTACTGAATCTTGTTTAGTTGAAAATGATTTATCACCATAGATAATTGAATCAAGAGCGACTAGTCATATTTGTTGTTTTTTACAGACGCTTGATTCTTACACAAGACTTGCTGATGGGGACTTTAATTTGTGAGTTGGGATGACGCTTTAGTTTTAGCATCAACAGTTGGAGAAATAAAGCTCTATGTTGAGAATAACCGGAGTTTACTCGAAACCTCATTTCAGTTTCTCAACTTTATGAACAATTTTAATCAGTTTCTTTTGATAATAACTCAGTTGTTATTTGAAGAAATGGTTTGAATATTTGTTCTATTTTTATTGAAAATGGGTTCTATGTGATAAGCCTCACTGTTAATTCCTTATTGAATGTTGAAATTTTATAATAGAATTGCCCAAAACAAAGAAAAAACTATTTCTCATAGTCGTAGGATATATATATGGCACCTACGACTTGGTCATATAAATCTTGACTGGATAAATATGTTGGTTTTAATCTAGGTCCCAAGATCAAACAAGACATGAAAACAATGCGTGAATACATCAATGGAGGTAGAGGAATACTCACATCGATCGGTTGAGTCGATTTGGAGACGAATCAAGTCATAAAGCCCACTGCATTGCTCACGCCACTGTGCAGATTTGCTCACTGCCAAGGACGCCACTGCATGCAGTCCACTGCCTCCAAAAACAGAATTTGAGATGAGAAACGCAGCTCCTAGCTTCATTGGACGGATCCCGGCTCATGGGTGAACCTCCCTACCACCTTCACAAGACTCGTAAGTGTGCTAGCACTTGATTTTCACCATGAAAACCACTATTTGCTTCCCTTATTCACGCCATTTCTGGTTCAAAACCAGTGAAGAAAAGTCAGTGAGGGCGTGAGGAGAAGAGAGAAAATGAAGAGATAAAAGTGTTGACTTAATAAAATGTAAAGCAAAAATTGATTATATATTTTCCAAGAATAAAATAATCAATTTTCATTTAACTTATCAAATAAAATCAATGAATATTGGAGCCAAAACAAAAAGTTTTCCCTCCAAAATGCTTTTTCACTTTATGTCTAGTCCATCATTATTCATATCACCTTTATTAAAGTGTCATGATGTCAAGTCACATCACTCAAAGTGACAAGTGATTTGACGCTTGATGCGACCGATTGATTTGACGCTTGATGCGACTTGCGTCGCCGCACTCGAATTCGAAATACGAATGCGCTCGCAATCACACCCGGGCTCGGGTTCATTAATTCCAAATTAATGATTTTTCCATTGCGTCGTAATTAAATGATTACGCCTAGCGAATTCACTATTCACGTCGCTAACGAATTAATTCTAAATTAATTCGTTCGCCCGAATTAAAATCTAATTTTAATTCCGCGTCGAAATCTAATTTCATTTAATATATCGAATATATTAATTTACCGATTAATTCCAAATTAATCGTTATCTCTCTCTAGACGATATTTTATCCTAGATAAAATATCTCCGTAATTAATCGTAGATTAATTTTTCTCTCTCTTCTATATAATCCCAGATTATTCAAGAGTTCGAGTTGTGCGTCATCGGTGGATTATCGGGAGGAAGCGACCCATGAGATCCCCGGATTAGCTGGCAGTAAATACGGTCGTCGGAGTATCCGAATCACGTACGTACCAAGTACTACGTTCTACCGATTTACGAGACAAGGTCGACTTCCTAGCAAAGCACCAAGTCTTCCCAATTCTCCGGACATATCCATTTTTGAATATCAAAGATCTGTATCAAGCGTAGTATACCATTGTATTGTGCATATCGGTCCAGTATCGGATAGTCACGTGCTAGGCTGGGGCTGGATAAGGTCTGTCCCGTACGAAGCACATGTCGGATGTCTGGTAACTAGTCTCTATAATCGGATATACATGACCTTGTCATAATATCACGATGGCCGCGCAGCACTTAAGAGCACTAATACCGTATCCTGCGTGACATCATCTCCACTATGACTGGAGTGATACTTCCGTCTTGACATCACATCCAATACACTACGACTCTCTGATAACCCAGAAGTGGTGGTACGCAGAACCGGTTAAAGCCCTGTACCACCAAGACCAAAGTCTACCGATTATCGCAAGTATTAGCGTTGCAAGTCTCAGGTTAAGACTATACACACTACCTTGATTTCGGCCTCCCATAGACACATAGTCATAATACCAATGGGATTCCGAAGGGTCTATCCAGAGCGAAGCTATTTCCCTTACCATCGGTGAAACACGACCTCATATCGCACTTGCATAAGTTCCAATACTTATATATATGAGAACTATGCCGTTGTGTGCCCTCACAACGCACACAAGTGCAATACTAGCCTTTCCGCATTATCGATGTCCAGTCTCGATAATACTCCGGCTAGGGATATTTAATGATTAATCCTTCGGGGACCGATACTGTCTCATATCATTCTCAGTCCAGGAACTAATCATAGGGACCTCTCTTCATTTATATATATATGGTGATCTAATCACAAATGATGAGAGTGCAATTCCTTGTCACATAGTTAATTTGCTACAACAACACAATGATCTGTGCAAATAGTGACGCTATGGGTCATTTTGTCAACAATCTCTCACCTTGGCACATAGCCAGTCACTCAAGTGTCCTACACCCGAACTATGTACGGTTTCGCTCAAATTGCTGAGGAAAGATTTTCGTCAGCGATTTGTTTAATTATCGTCTGACGCGATTTACACGATCATCACATCGCCACGATGTATGATCCGAACGAATCAGATGATAAGAGAAGTATATATCTGGATCGTCGATGAGACCTTTAATTCCTTAGCCTGTGCTGACGCCTAGCTCAGCTGCTAAAAACTATATCTAATCTAATTAGATTATTTTCGATCCAAATGGCTTCTATTGCTGCCCTCAGCTGCAGCAATAATCCACATTTGTTGTTTATTCGGCAACAATTATCTTGCTCGGAATATTTCCAGCTCACTGTCCCAGTTACAAAACTTTTATAGTACCGTAGTATTTAATTGTTTGGAAACTTGCAGCAGTGATCCCAGTCACTTCAAGTTCTCCTTCTCCATAGTTTTAGACAACATCTTTAGTTCTCTGAGATCGAACAGATGTTCTTAATCTTCAATCCATTGACTATCACTTGGATTGACCTGATTGTGACTCCATATGCTCGAAGCGTATGAGACACCCTATCAAGTACATTTTAAATGTATATTTCCCCAGGAGTGTTAACAACTCCAAATCTATCCCAGTAGATCTTTATTCCTTGAACAAAGGTTGTTACGCCCCAGAATTCTACGGAGAATTTCTATTGAAAGAATATCTATGAAAGCCAAGCTTTCAGCATTACTTGATGGGAATTCACTGTCAGTGCGCACTCCACTAACCTCCTTATATACACAAGAATTATTTCGTTTTGATTCAAATCATAACCATTATGATTATTTCAAAACGACAGTTCCAAGAACCTTATGCTTGCTTCAATCCAAACATGGATCGAATAACCCGCAAACCTAGTTTGTCGGTTATTCAAAATCGTCAGGATGTTGTAAACATCCTCCAAAAGGTTTCCTTTTCAGGAAAGCGATTTTGATCTACAACTGACTCATTTCATCAATTGAAATACGCAGTTTTCAACAAGCATCTTCAAAATGGATTTACCATGGCACAGGTAAAAATTGAACCGTTATTAACACAATGTTGATAACGATACCTTTCCGTCAAAAGCCCCAACTTTGTACGTTGGTATGTTGCCTTCCATGTAATGTCTTCCTTGAAGACGTTTAATGTACCAATAGGCACAATGCCTTGTGGTACAACAACTAGTATCCAAAATAGTTTGTTATACATGGAATCCATTTCGGACTCATAGCACTTTGCCATAATAGGGGAGTCGATACACACTCGTATCACTTCCTCAAAACGTAGTCGGATGGTATACCTTCATAAGATTGACATCTTTATGAGGTTTAGATCAGAACCCATACCCTAGGTTGTTTTTCTAACTCTATCCGATCTACGAAGTTCTTGTGTATTTGAAGATTAATGGTACAGATTCATCATTGATGAACTGTTCGTGTTCCATTAAGGACTTCGTGCCTAGAACAGTATTACTACTCCGATTTTCATCGAGTATCACTATCCTCCCACTGTCCACTGCATATCGGTATTCCTCTCAGGAAACCGCATGGTGAGCAACAATCACATTGTTCTCATGTGGATTTATAAGTACTATACTTAAGGTTTCCCTTAGGATAACCTATATTGGCACTTATCCAATTTGGGTCTTTTAGTTTGGTATCATCCAAACGTTATGCCTGGCATACCCAAATTAATCAGAATGAGAAACCCCGTTTCTTTCCTGTTCATATCCTATATGACATCTGTCAAACAGATTTATATGGAACCTTATTCTAAATAAGTTTGCACTGTTAATACATATCCTATTGAAGGAAACAGTAGCTCAGAGCGACTCGTGATAAACTTATCATGTCCAACAAAATTCGGTTTTAGTTCGGACACACCGTCTAACTGACGTGTCTCGGGAGGAGTCCTCATATGAAAGAATACCGTACTCTTTCATGTACGTATGAAAAACTTACTGCTTAAGTATTTTCCATTACGGTCTTACCGTGGCGGAATGATACTATAGCCGATCTGTTAATTTACTTCATGTCAAAACTTCAAAAGTTTTACGATCTGTGTTCTTCAAAAGAACACCATAACCACAACGTGATGCTACATCCATCAAGGTCACGAAATATTCATGTTCACATCTAGCCTAGCTAGATATGGGCCCACTAACTTCACCATGAATAGGGCTAACAGATCGGTGGCCCTTATACTATTACCAAGTAAATAGTATTTTAGGTACTTTACCTAATAAACTAGATTCGCAGACCTTATTTGAATAGTCAAATCAGTCCAAGTACCCACTCTTCAAAAGTGTGGATATACAGTCTCGTTTGAATTGTGTCCTAGACAACAATGCCAAAATAAGTCTCTATTGATCAAATCAATTTGAGCTATTTATTTGTCATTTTATATGTTTGAGATTTTTATTTTATTCAAAATATAAATTCTGTTATTTACATCTAATGTATTTATCTCAGTATCATCTTTATATAATGAAACACTTTAGTGTTCTAGAATATAAAGGTTTATCCGTACCAGATTAAACACTGACATAGGAGATAATGTTACTAGTCCAACTAGTTACATTATAACAGTTCCTAATTTAAGTACACACCAAAGGGTAGTTCCTAAATTTAGGTATCTACGGTCGAAACAGCGACTTTCATCCCGTTTCCGATTCGCAGAGAAATCTCGGCTTAAAGTCAGTATCCAGCTCATAGCGGATTCTGAACATCAATACATATATTTTATGTACCACACTAAGTATTTAAAATCCAATTTCAATACTAGTAGTGAACATAACTTTGACAAATATTTTAAAGTTAGAGCCTCGCCCTTTCTTTAATTCCTTCGTGTCTTCCATATCCAAATGGTAGTCACTTTGGGATATTTAATTATCTTTTCAATATTTCACAAACCTTTGGCCAAGCCTTGGGTTTCGGAATATCGAAATGATGTGCACCTGTGCAACTCGCCCAATTGCAAACTTTGACTTTTCACCTCTAGATAGTCAAATCAATTCTCTAAGAATTATTAATTGCAATTTAATACTTTTAAATCTAAAGATAGATTTATGATAAGTATATTAATTAAGCACTAAAGTCATCATCACATAAATCTTCTAAAGATTTTATGCTCTACTATTTGCTTAATTATGGCTTAGTCCATAATAAGTTATTTTTCACAATAAATTAACGTATTTATTCATTCCCAATATGAAAATTAAATCATTTAAAACATTTAACCCAAGGATTATATATTTTAATATTCAACCTTCAATTCTTTCTTGATTTCATAGTCCAACTATTTAATCAATTTTAATAAGGTACTATTTATTATAATGATTACAATAATCCAATTATTTAATCAACTATAATTTTAATATTGATTACTATAATCCAATTATAAAATCAACTATCATTTATTCAATTATATTGATTACTATAATCCAATTAAAATCAACTATATATTGAATGAGTTTTATTAGTCCAACTATATATATTTTTAAAACAACATAAAATATTAGTCCAACTAATACTTTTGATTAATATGACGAGTAAAATATAAATGAGCGCGTTTAGCGATTATTCGAACGAATGATGCAAATCAATACTTGCCTCCACTATTTTTCGTCGAGCCTCTAACCCTCTGTCGAGTACTCGGGAAACCGTGTTTCCTAGTGGGCTAGGATCCCGTTAAATATCACACAATCTTGACTTTGGCCAACAAATTGTATGATAATTAACTAGGTAGATCTCGAAGATCAATTGGATCTCATCCAACTCCTAGATCCAGTATGTGGACATCCAAGTCCCAAACATATATCTTATATATGCCTATACATCGAATGTATAACCTAACCTTTTCCTCTGAATCAACTAGGCCTTGGCTTTGGCACAACAAACCTAGTGATCCCAGTCAAGCGCGGACCCATTGACATGGAAGCTTCGTAATCAATGTCAATGGACAAGAAGTGGTCTTGACTTTGGCCAACAAACCACAACTTGGACACGACACCGATATGGAACAAAGCCTCGTGATTAAAACACATCTTTGACGGACAAGGGCTTGACTTTGGCCAACAACCCTGCCAATCTCGGATCTTGAGTAAGAATCACTCAATGGAAGGAAAATAAACGCTTGATATTTAACGAGGGTTTTTCGCGTGCAAATTGGCTACCAATTTAATTATCTTTTGTTAAGGTCTCATCATCATACACCCTTAAACATGCATTCTAATACATAATAAAGCGAGTATGAAATAAAATAATAATGATACGCGGATGGATACTTAACACATTGATCCTAGATCAAATCTCTCCCTTTCTCACTCAAGCTAGCACTTGAACTACTTCTACCCGTTACACTACACTTCTAAAGAAACCTCATATACATAGAGGGGAATAGGTGAGAAGAGAATACAAAGAGAATATAGGTGATAAGGCTGGACACACAGGTCCAATTAATAAATCGAATTTATTACAACATTTCTAAAATTGCCCCACCCGACTAATATCCATCCGATATACATTATTCATACAACACAATCACGTATTCACACACATAAGCATGCTATCAATCAATCAATCAAATTAATTAATCTGATAATTAAGTGATCATCCAATGTTCAAACAATGATTTGATTTTGTTCGAGTCAAACTCGTTTTTGCGAATAAGTACTTAAGCACGAATTCATGAATTAAATTAAACTACATCATTAAATCTAATTTAACATGTATTTAATACTAATTCACTATTCAATTCTAAATAAATATTACACTTTTATTAATAAACCTTTTACGATTTAAATTCCAAATTTAATCGTAACGCGTCTCAAAGACCAATTAACGTCCAACGTCAATTCAATTAAAGTCCATGGGCTTTTAATTGATTTCTTAAGGCGTGGACTTTTGGTCAACTCGGGTCAAACCGATAACCAAAGTCCAATCAGGGATTAACCCATAAGCCCATAAATCAATCTTGGCCCATTAGGCCCAATTGAACTTTAAAGGTTCATTAAGTCGCATTTGGGCTTTATGGTTAAGGTTTTGGCCCAATTGGATCCAATCCATTTGGCCTAAACCCACTTCATAAAATCAAGCCCATAGGCCCAAATACAATATTAAAGTCCAATTTCCAAAATTAGGCCCAATTAATTAAATATACAAAATCCAATTTCATATTCAATTAAACTAAAGTGTATTACATGATTAATCAACTAAATCAACATTTCTAAAACACTAAATTAGTCAATTAATCATACTCAATTCATTATTATATGTCCAACACACAATTGAAAATCAAACCCATTTACATGCTACAAAGCTCTCGGCCAAGGAGGGATTTTGTGTCCGATTCGGTTTCAATCCAATCGAACCCACAATCGACATTAAATCACCATCCAATTTGATTTCATACACATCCAATGTCATAAAATCAAAAAATACCAAGACATTAAAGGGCATACACATTCGGCCAACACAAGCAATTTGGGGATTTATGTTCAATTCAAAATTCAATCTTTGACTTCAAATTAACATCATCCAACATCATTACAACCCATCCATGAATCAAAATGAAAAAATTTCAAATTTCCAAATATCCATCACATTCGGCCAAGGTAAGTATTTGGGGATTTTTATCCAATTCAAAATTAAATCCAATTCAATCTCAAATCAACATCATCCTACATCATTATAACTCATCCAATGAATTAAAATGAAAAAATCCAAGATTTCCAAATATCCATCACATTCGGCCAACATAAGATTTTGGGGTTTTTTGTCCAATTCAAAGTACTATCCAATTGACCTCAAATTAACATCAAACATTATGATTCTAATTCATCTAATGAATCAAAAAACAAAATTTCCAAGAACCCAAAATCAATAAAGCATTCGGCCAAGGTCATCAATTTGGGGAAAATAATTCCAAATCATTTTTCAACAATTGGTCAAACCAAAATGAAATTAAACATGTTATAAGCATACTTAAACAATCAATTTATTCAAATCATGCTCAACAAACATTTACCCAAATTTTAAGCCCTAAAATTTCATGCTTGAACCTATAGCTCTTGATGCCATTGTTGGTTTTAATCTAGGTCCCAAGATCAAACAAGACATGAAAACAATGCGTGAATACATCAACGGAGGTAGAGGAATACTCACATCGATCGGTTGAGTCGATTTGGAGACGAATCAAGTCATAAAGCCCACTGCATTGCTCACGCCACTGTGCATATTTGCTCACTGCCAAGGACGCCACTGCATGCAGTCCACTGCCTCCAAAAACAGAATTTTGAGATGAGAAACGCAGCTCCTAGCTTCATTGGACGGATCCTGGCTCATGGGTGAACCTCCCTACCACCTTCGCAAGACTCGTAAGTGTGCTAACACTTGATTTCTCACCATGAAAAACCACTCTTTGCTTCCCTTTATTCACGCCATTTCTGGTTCAAAACCAGTGAAGAAAAGTCAGTGAGGGCGTGAGGAGAAGAGAGAAAATGAGAGAGATAAAAGTGTTGACTTAATAAAATGTAAAGCAAAAATTGATTATATATTTTCCAAGAATAAAATAATCAATTTTCATTTAACTTTATCAAATAAAATCAAATGAATATTGGAGCCAAAACCAAAAAGTTTTTCCCTCCAAAATGCTTTTTCACTTTATGTCCAGTCCATCATTATTCATATCACCTTTATTAAAGTGTCATGATGTCAAGTCACATCACTCAAAGTGACAAGTGATTTGACGCTTGATGCGACCGATTGATTTGACGCTTGATGCGACTTGCGTCGCCGCACTCGAATTCGAAATACGAATGCGCTCGCAATCACACCAGGGCTCGGGTTCGTTAATTCCAAATTAACGATTTTTCCATCGCATCGTAATTAAATGATTACGCCTAGCGAATTCACTATTCACGTCGCTAACGAATTAATTCTAAATTAATTCGTTCGCCCGAATTAAAATCTAATTTTAATTCTGCGTCGAAATCTAATTTCATTTAATATATCGAATATATTAATTTACCGATTAATTCCAAATTAATCGTTATCTCTCTCTAGACGATATTTTATCCTAGATAAAATATCTCCGTAATTAATCCTAGATTAATTTTCTCTCTCTTCTATATAATCCCAGATTATTCAAGAGTGCGAGTTGTGCGTCATCGGTGGATTATCGGGAAGCGACATATGAGATCCCCGGATTAGCTAGCAGTAAATACGGTCGTCGGAGTATCTGAATCACGTACGTACTAAGTACTACGTTCTACCGATTTACGAGACAAGGTCGACTCCTAGCAAAGCACCAAGTCTTCCCAATTCTCCGGACATATCCATTTTTGAATATCAAAGATCTGTATCAAGCGTAGTATACCATTGTATTGTGTATATCGGCCCAGTATCGGATAGTCACGTGCTAGGTCTGGGGCTGGATAAGTGTCTGTCCCGTACGAAGCACATGTCGGATGTCTGGTAACTAGTCTCTATAATCGGATATACATGACCTTGTCATAATATCCCGATGGCCGCGCAGCACTTAAGAGCACTAATACCGTATCCTGCGTGACATCATCTCCACTATGACTGGAGTGATACTTCCGTCTTGACATCACATCCAATACACTACGACTCTCTGATAAACCCAGAAGTGGTGTACGCAGAACCGGTTAAAGCCATGTACCACCAAGACCAAAGTCTACCGATTATCGCAAGTATTAGCGATGCAAGTCTCAGGTTAAGACTATACACACCTACCTTGATTTCGGCCTCCCATAGACACATAGTCATAATACCAATGGGATTCCGAAGGGTCTATCCAGAGCGAAGCTGTTTCCCGTACCATCGGTGAAACACGACCTCATATCGCACTTGCATAAGTATCCAATACTTATATATATGAGAACTATGCCGTTGTGCCCTCACAACGCACACAAGTGCAATACTAGCCTATTCCGCATTATCGATGTCCAGTCTCGATAATACTCCGGCTAGGGATATTTAATGATTAATCCTTCGGGGACCGATACTGTCTCATATCATTCTCAGTCCAGGAACTAATCATAGGGACCTCTCTTCATTTATATATATATGGTGATCTAATCACAAATGATGAGAGTGCAATTTCCTTGTCACATAGTTAATTTGCTACAACAACACAATGATCTGTG
The DNA here is from genome assembly GCA_019454045.1 of Zanthoxylum bungeanum. Taxonomy (NCBI): domain Eukaryota; kingdom Viridiplantae; phylum Streptophyta; class Magnoliopsida; order Sapindales; family Rutaceae; genus Zanthoxylum; species Zanthoxylum bungeanum. Next base: position 123,297 of record SKCR01018961.1, read on the forward strand.
CAAATAGTGACGCTATAGGTCATTTTGTCCAACAAAATAGACTTGTAAAAGATGGTCCTTTAAGAGAAATAAATATTGGTACTCTACATGTTTGTGAGTCATATCTTTAAGGAAGATGACATAGAGACCTTTTCTACAAAAAGGTAATATCGTACAAGAACAACTAAAACTTATACATTCAGATATTTGCAGTCTTATGACTAGACAAGAAAGAGGTGATTATGAGTATTTTGTTAATTTTGTTGATGATTGCTCAAGATTTGGTTATGTTTACCTAATGTGACATAAATCTGAAACTTTTGGAAAGTTTAAGGAATTATAGTTTGAAATGGAAAAATAATGAGGCAAATCAATCAAATGGCTTCGATCAGATCGAATAAGTGAATACCTTGATAATGAATTCAAATATCACCTATTAGAGTATGAGATTTTATCCTAATTAACTGCATCTGGTACACCTCAGTAAAATGGTATTGTTGAGAGGAGGAAACGAACTTTAGTCGACATGACTCGTTCCATGTTGAGTTATTCTTCACTCCCAAAATCATTTGGGGGTATGCCATACAAACTGCAACTTATATTTTTAATACAGTTCAATCTAAGTCAGTACCTAAAACACTCATAGAGTTATGGAGTGGTCACAAACCAAATTTGAGACACTTTCGCATATGGGGGTGTCCAACATACATGCTAATGGGTAAGACTAAGGGTATGCAAAAGTCACAAGGGGAGGGAAGTTTTATATTCCTCAAGACAATAAAGTATTTGTGTAGACAAACGCCACATTTCTTGAGAATAATTATACGACAGACTTCAAAACTCAAAGCAAGATAGTCTTAGAGGAATTAAAATCTGACGAGATTAGTCGACAACTTGTTAGAATTGTTGTTCCACAAAGTAAAGAGATCGCATCTTCGTGTCAGACCATGTTACCACCTCGTCTTAGTGGGAGGATAGTACAACTACATTCTCGATATAAAAAAAGAATGTGAAGCACAAGTTGTTAGCACTAGTGATAGAAAAGATGACCCATTGAAATATAGATATGCAACAAATGATTATGACAATGAGATAATGACTCGAGGCTATGAAACTTGAGATAGAATCATTGTGTTCCAACTCAGTCTGGGATCTTGTAGATCTACTTGAAGGAGTAACTACTATAGGGTGCAAATGGTTCTATAAAAGAAATAGAGGAGTAGATGATAGTGTTGATATATTCAAACCAAGGATAGTGGCCAAGGGTTATACCCAAAAAGAATTAGTTGAATAAAGTCCACTTGAATCTTAATTTCTATTGCTGCTCATTAAGATTATTAAGTCTGGCAGATGGATGTCAAGATGACTTTTTTGAATGGCTATCTTGAAGAGACCATCTATATGGAGCAACTAGAAAGTTTAATAAGAAATGACGAAAAGAAAAAAAGGTTTCAAGTTACAAATGTCTATCAAATTTTATGGCTTTATCTAAAATTCTGATGCATCTCGTGTTTATAAATTTATCAAAGACAGAGGATTGGTCTTTCTAGTACTTAATGTTAATGATATTCTACTTATTGGGAATAATGTAAAATTATTATCAAACGTAACGGCTTGGTTGGCTGAATAATTCCAAATAACATATTTGGGAGAAGCAAGCTATATTATTGGGATCCGCCTTATTAGAGATTGCAAGAATAAGCTATTTACCTTGTCTCAAGCATTGTATATTGTCAAGATTCTTGTTAGATATTCAATGTAGAACTCCAAAAGAGGTAATTTACCTTCTCGTCATGAAGTTTTTCTTTCTAAGAGAAACTGTCATTCGACACCCCTTCTTGGGTACCCTAAGAGGGATATGAGATAGATTCCATATGCGTTGGTAGTTGAGAGTTTGGTGTATGATACGCTATGAACAAGACTTGACATATGCTATGTAGTGGGAATAGTTAGTCATTTTCAATCAAATCCATGATTAGATCACTGGGTAGCAATTAAGCGTATTCTAAATTATCTACAAAAAATTAGAAACTATATGCTTGGTCATTCCAGTAGGAATTTGATTTCGATTAGATATACTGATTCTGATTTTCAATCAAATATAGATGATCGAAATTCGATATCTGAATAAGTATTCACACTTGGTGGGGGAGCTATAGTTTGGAAAAGCATCAAACAATCATATCTTGTTGATTTAACTATGGAAGCCAAAAATGTGGCTGCTTGTGAAGCTGCTAAAGAAGGTGTTTGGCTTCGAAAGTTCTTTACTAATTTGGAAGTGGTTCCAGATATGAAAAAACCATTACCACTTTATTGTGATAATAGTGGTGCAATGGCTAATTCGAAAGAACCAAGAAGTCACAAGAGATCCAAACATAGTAAGAGGAAATATCATATGGTTATGGACATAGTGCAACGCGAAGATGTGGGTATTCTGAAGATTCCATTTGTAGATAATTCAGTAGATCATTTTACAAAGACTCTGCTTGTAAAATTTTTGAGGGGCATATAGAAGCATTGAGGCTTAAAGACTATAATATCCCAGTTTTTCGGAATAATGCTGGAAGGTTTCCCAATTAAAGTTAAGCATTCAGAACATGATGGTATTTGAAAATAAGAGTATATGTGTTAAAAAATAGGTCGGAATGTTTTAAAGTGAAGCTTCGTCATGTTGGAAAATGAGTGGTTTCGAGAACTGGTTAAGCGATTCATGTATATATCATTATACGCGTAAAAGTTTCTTGTTTCGGCTATAAAAATAGCAAATAAACTCCGATTGAGCTGATTCTTGAACTACCAGACCCTATTTCCATTATGAACAACTTTCGTGTCATCTTCCCAAACCTCATACATGACCTAACTATAATTTCACAGGGGTCACATTTTAAATATAAGAAACATTTCCATTTATACCCCACGGTTTTCATAGTTAACAAAAATGGCAAAATCTTCCCAAACCCCATACAGGACCCCCGTACCAAAGTTATTATTTATGTCACCCTTATCGCACTGGTTGCCTATCGGCCATCACCGACCATCATGCTTGTGGTGGCCGATGGCGGCCCTAGGACGCCGACGAATGGCGAAATCGAGAGGAGACATACGCGAGTTGATATTCTCGATCCTGGCTCCTCGCTTCGTTTCATGGCCTGAGCCATCTGCTAAATCGAATCTCTCAAAGACTACTACAAATTGGAGATAATGGATTTACATTCTGTGCACGGTTGCACACGAATTGAGAAAGAAAACGGTGATAAATAGTGACCCAAAAGCGATCAGTATCTCTGATCAGGATTTCGTCGATTCCAGCACGTTCGTGGGATCATTGGAGTTCATATATGCCCTCGAAATCTCGATTTGAGTGGGACCTGGAGTGCTCGCGAAGCCAAGTAAGTAATCTATACGATGAGTACTTGAATGCTGATTTGTGTTATATATATATATATGTATATATATGTATGTATAATGGTTGGAGTGTTTAGGATAAAATGAGGATAGTAAGAGACGGTTTTGAGAACGAAGCTCAATGTTATGTATAGTTAAGTTTACCAATCACCACAGGTAATGATTTTTGTTAATGCTTTGATATTAAGTGAAATGTTTGATGAACCTAATGTCTATATGTATGTATGTACGTACGTAAGTGTTGGACAATTATGACCAATATCGTCACTATTTGTATAGATCATGGTGTTGTTGTACAAATTAACTATATGACAAAGGAGATTGTACTCTTATCATTTGGGATTAGATCACCTAGATATATAAATGATAGGAGGTCCCTATGATTTTTTCCTGGACGGAGAATGATATGAGACAGTATTAGTCCACGAAGGATAAATCATTAAATATCCTTAGTCAGAGTATTATCGAGATTGGACATCGATAAATATGTAAAAGACTAGTATTGCACTTGTGCGCGTTGTGAGGTCACAACGTCATAGTTCTCATATATTTGGGTATAGGATACTCATGCAAGTGTAATAGGAGGTTGTGTTTTACCGATGGTACGGGAAACAGCTTCGCTCTGGATAGACCCCCTCGGAATTCCATTGGTAGTATGACTATGTGTCTATGGAAGTCCGAAATCATGGTAGGTGTATTTGGTCTTAACCTGAAACTTGCACCGCTAATACTAGCGACAATCAATATACTTGGTTGCGGTAGTCCAGGACTTTAACAGGTTCTGTGTACGCCAATGCTGGGTATATTGAGAATCTTAGTGTGTTGGGTGTGATGTCAAGATGGAAGTATCACTCCAGTCGTAGTGGAGATGATGGTCACGTAGGATACGGGACTGGTTCTCTTAAATGCTGCATCTATCGGGATAAAATGACAAGGTCAGGTTTATCCGATTATAGAGACTAGTTACCAGACATCCGACATGTGCTTCGTACGGGGTAGACACAATTCCATCCCCAAGCCTAGTACGTGATCATCCGATACTGGATCGACATATATAAAATCTCGTATACTACGCCTGATATAGATCGCTTATTCCTGTAAGCATGTTTCTGGAGAATTGGGTAGGCATGACGCTTTGCTAGAAGCCAACCATGTCTTGTAAATCGGTATAAACGTAGTACGAGGTACTTACGTGTTCGGATAGTCCGACGACCGTATTTACTACCAACATATCCAGGGGATCTCATGGGTCGCTTCCCGAAGATTCACCGATGACGTATGACTTGCACTTTATTAATCTGGTATTGATTAGACGAGAGAGAAAATTAATCTGGGACTAACTGCGGAGATATTTTATCTGGGATAAAATATCAGTTAAAGAGAGATAACGATTAATTTGGAATTAATCGATTAAATAATATATTTGATATATTATACGAAATTGGATTTCGACGCGGAATTAAAATTTGAAATTCGGGCGAACGAGTTAATTTAGAATTAATTCGTTAGGGATGTGAATAGTGATTTCACTAGGCATAATCATTTAATTGCATCGCAACAGAAAATTCGTTAATTTGGAATTAGCGAACCCGAGCCCGGGATTGTTTGCGAGCGCATTCACATTTCGAATTCGAGTGCGGCACGCAAGTCAAATCAAGCGTCAAATCATTAGTCACATCAAGCGTCAAATCACTTGTCACTTTGAGTGATGTGACAATTGATTGATTAGTTGATGTGAGATGATGCAAGCATTTAATGCTTGACTTTTTTGAAATTAAAAAGTGGTAAATGGTTAATTAATTTTGGAAATATAAACCTCATACACTTTTTGAGAGCCAAATACAATTCACTCTCTCTTCACCATTTCTCTCTCTCTCGCCCACTGCCATTTTCTTTCCTTTCACTGGTTTCAGCTCAAACCGTGAGCTAGGAGGAAGAAATGAATGATTTTGTTGCAAGATCAAAGTGCTAGCACACTCTATGAGACATACCAATGTGATAGGGTAGTGATTTCGTGAGCTTGGAATCCATTTTGGAAGCTTGTAGCTTGAAGATTTCTTGGAGACTCACCCATGGCCGAAAATGGAAGCTGAAGAAACTGCCCACTACCGAGCTTGGAGAAGGCAGAAAAATGATTTTTGTTCATCACCGCATCTCAACCGATCATTGTGAGTTTTCCGCACCTCCTTTGATTGTATTCACATGTTATTTTCTTGCTTGATAAATGATCTTGGGAACCTTAGAGGAAACCAACAATGGTATCAGAGCTTAGGTTGAGCATGAAAATATTTTAGGGTTAAAATTGGGTAAAACGAATTTGGGCATGATTTACTGAAATTGGATGAATTATTATGCTTAAATGTGTTTTAATTGATGATTGATTGGATCAATTTGATGAAAAATGGTTTGGAACAATTTTCCCCAATTCTTGTGGCTTTGCCGAAAATAGAGAAGCCCTAAATTGTCTTGGATTTTGATTTTTGATTCATTGGATGTGTTGGAAATCAATTGGGAATATTGATTTAATGTTGATTTAAAATTCAATTGGATTGGATTTGCAATTTGACATATTTTCTCCTAATTGCCGAGAACAATAGGCATGAAATTGGGTTTGATTTTGATCAAAATGTGTTGGACACTAATTGATGTAAAAGAGCATGATTAATTATACAAATTTTTGTTTTGGAAATATTGATTTGGGTAATTAATTGTATAATACACTTTAGGTAATTAAATTGGGAATTTGGAATTTTTTGTAATTTAATTATTTGGGCCTTAAATTGGATTTGGGCTTGTTGTGTTGTAATTGGGCTTATTGGGCTTGGTTGTACCAAGTTGGGTTTAGGCTAAATTGGTTGGATCCAATTGGGCCCAAAACCGCCTCCATAAAGCCCAGATGCGACTAAATGGACCTTTAAAGTTTAATTGGGCCTAATGGGCCTAAATTGATTTCTAGGCTTATGGGGTAACTCCCGGATTGGACTTTGGTTATCGGTTTGACCCGAGTTGACAAAAAGTCCACGCCTTCAGAAATTAATTAAAAGCCCATTGGACTTTAATTAAATTGACGTTGGACGTTAATCGGGCTTTGAGACCCGTAGCGATTAAATTTGGAATTTAAGTCGTATAGGTTCGTTAATAAAGTGTAGTATTTAATTTGGAATTAAATAAACGAATTAGTATTAAATACAAATTGAATTGGATTTAATTATGTAGTTTAATTTAATCGAGAATTCGTACTTTAAGTACTTATTCGCAAAACGAGTTTGACTCGAACAAAATCAAATCGTTGTTTGAACATTGGATGGTCATTAATTATCAGATTAATTAATTTGATTAGATTGATTGATAGCATGCTTGTGTGAATACATGGTTGCTATGCATGAATAATGTATATCAAATGGATATTAGATGGGTGGGACAATTTTAGAAATTGTTGTAATAAATTTGATTTATTAATTGGACCTGCGTGTCCAGCCTTATACCTCCATATTCTTTGTATTCTCTTCTCACCTATTCCCCTCAATGTAAATGAGGTTTCTTTAGAAGTGTAGTGTAACGGGTAGAAGTAAATACATGTGCTAGCAGGAGAGAGAAAGGGAGAGATTTGATCTAGGATCAATGTGTAAAGTATCCATCCGCATATCATTATTATTTATTTATACGCGCTTTATTATGTGTTTATAATGCATGTTTAAGGGTGTATGATGATGAGACCTTAACAAAGATAATAAATTGGTTGCCAATTTGCACGCGAAAAACCCTCAAACAATATTAAGCGTTTTTCCTTCCATTGAGTGATTCTCACTCAAAATCCGAGACTGGCATTGGCTTGTTGGCCAAAGTCAAGGCCTTTGTCCGTCGAGGATGTGTTTAAATCACGAAGGCTTTGTTCCATATTGGTGTCTTGTCCAAGTTGTGGTTTGTTGGCCAAAGTCAAGACCACTTCTTGTCCATCGACATTGATTACGAAGCTTTCCATGGTCAATGGGTCGCGCTTAACTGGGATCACTAAGTTTGTTGTGCCAAAGCCAAGGCTTAGTTGATTCAGAGGAAAAAAGTTAGGTAATACATTGGATGTATTGGCATATATAAGATATATGTTTCGGACTTGGATGTCCCCCTACCGGTTCTAGGAATTGGATTGGATCCAATTGATCTTAGAGATCTACCTAGTTAATTATCATACAATTTATTGGCCAAAGTCAAGATTGTGTGATATTTAACGGGATCCTAGCCCACTAGGAAACACGGTTTCCCGAGTACTCGACAGAGGGTTAGAGGCTCGCCGAAAAATAGTGGGAGGCAAGAATTGAAATTGCAATATTCGTTTAATTACTTGCCATATGCGCTCATTCAAATATCATTCGTCAAATAATTAAATGTTAGTTGGATTTAAATGTTGTTTTTTAATAAATAGTTGGACTATATTCAAACTATTCATTTATGGTTGATTTTATAATTGGATTATAGTAATCAATATAATTGATTTTAATCTATTAAATTATAGTTGATTAAATAGTTGGACTATTGTAATCATTATAATAAATAGTACCTAAATCGTTGATTAAATAGTTGGACTATTAGAATCAAGATAAAATTGAAAGATTGACATTTAAAACATAATCTTGGGGAAAATGTATTTAAATGGTTTAATTTTCAAAATTGGGAATAAATTTCAGGATGGTCCTGGAAAATAATAAGTTACTTTATTTGATAAAATAACATATTATGCCTAAGCCCGGAGTTAAGCAAATAGTAGAGCATAATCCTTGGAAGATTTGTGTGATGCTAACTTTAGTGCTTAATCCATTATACTTACCGTAATAGACTCCTTAATTTCTAAATCAGAACTAAGGATTAGATCCTCATACACTTTTTATTTATCTCTCTCTCTATGCATACGGTTTTGGAGAGCCAAATACAATTCACTCTCTCTTCACCATTTCTCTCTCTCTCGCCCACTGCCATTTTCTTTCCCTTCACTGGTTTCAGCTCAAACCGTGAGCTAGGAGGAAGAAATGAATGATTTTGTTGCAAGATCAAAGTGCTAGCACACTCTAGGAGACATATCAAGGTGATAGGGTAGTGAGTTCGTGAGCTTGAAATCCATTTTGGAAGCTTGGAGCTTGAAGATTTCTTGGAGACTCACCTATGGCCGAAAATGGAAGTTGAAGAAACTGGCCACTGCCGTGCTTGGAGAAGGCAGAAAAACGATTTTTGTTCATCACCGCTTCTCAACCGATCATTGTGAGTTTTCCGCACCTCCTTTGATTGTATCCACATGTTATTTTCTTGCTTGATAATGATCTTGGGAACCTTAGAGGAAACCAACAGTAAGGATATAAACCTAAAACGGTATGAATACCTGTATGTAAATGAATATGAAAATGTATAAGTATATGAACGTGTATTCGTATATGCGTATGATGTTAAGATATGTATAGGTTGGGTATACAAGATTGGTAAGTGGAACAAATCATGATTTCTGAAATGGTATAAACCAAGCTCTTTTGAATGGGTAAAATACGTGTGCGAATGGATGTGTTTATGAATGGATGTCTTAACTGGTAAGTTTTTGTACATGGATGTTTCCTGATAAGAATTCTGGAAACTGAGTATATTTCATTGGTAAGTAAAAGTCATGAAGATTGTTAAAGGCTACGATATCTAAATTCGAAGTAATATGTATATTCATATGTTTGGTGTATATACGTATGTGTATGATTATTCTGATGATAAAACAACGTTTGTCGTGAATGTACTTGCGTATGACAAATCGTGTGATGAGTTTGAGTTATGTGATATGTGTGCAAACGTGTATGTTTATTGGTTGATGATTTTATGGTGTTAGAGTCGAGTTTGAGTTAAGTAAAATTACCGGGATCAACCTTGTAAATTTTTTCTGCTCTCCTCATCTTAGTCCTGAATTTTTCTGTCAAAACACAAATCCGAACAGCCCCGTATTTTATTCACTGCTGAATGTTCGTTACACACGAGCCATGAAGCAGCCTTGAACCATAAGCCATACACACGCACGCACCTGCCATGGATCAATGTAATACGTGACTAATGGGCTTCTCAAACCATGCACGCCAGATCAATTCGCTTGTGATGTGCATTTTGACCATTTGGCTGCCTTCATCATACAGTTCACACACGCAGATTTGATGAAGCTTGATGTTCAAGTCCACTCATAAAAAGTATTCATTTTGCTCAGTGTCGAATATAATTCACAAGCCACACATTGCGCACCACTGAATTGATCATCAAATATTGCAAAATTTGCTTCTGTTCATTAACGCCGTGTGTCAAGCCATCACAGAGTGCTCACATTTAAATTGATCACCAAATATAGTCTAAGAACTTTCTTTAGTTTATTATTTACATGAAGCAAACGACAAATAAGCCACCGTGAAGTCAGTTTGTTGATGATGTCGTGAGCCTGTATCAATGATTCGGATCTACTTGCTGTAAAAGTTGATGATAATGATGCATTTCTATCTTATGACTCACCATCATAAATCCGTGAAGGTGGGCTCGAATCAACTCACTTGATGAAAATTCAGGTGTTTGACAGTTCACGTGGGAGATTGTTGGACAATTATGACTCATAGCATCACTATTTGTAAAAGACATGGCGTTTTTGTACAAATTAACTATGTGACAAAGGAAATTGCTCTTTTATCATTTTGTAATTGGATTACTTGGATATATATAAATGATAAAAGTCCATATGATTAGTACCGGATTAATAAGATATGAGACAATATTAATCCACGAAAGGTTTAATCATTAAATATCCCTAGTCATAGTATTATCGAGACTAGAAATCGATAATGCGGAATAGACTAGTATTACACTTGTGCGCGTTATGGAAGCGTAATGGCATAGTTCTCATATATTTAAGTATTTGATACTTATGCAAGTGTGATAGGAGGTTCTGTTAGTCGTTGGACCGGGAACAGCTTCACTCTGGATAGACCCCTCGGAGTCTCATTGGTAGTATGACTATGTGTCTATGGGAATCTGAATCAGGGTAGGTGTATGTTGTCTTAACCTGAGACTTGCATCGCTAATACTTGAGACAATCAATATAATTTGGTTTTGGTCTTCCGGAGATTTAACAGGTTCTGTGTAAGCCTCTTCTAGGTATACTGAGAATCGTAGTGTATTAGATGTGATGTCAATATGGAAGTATCACTTCAGTCATACGGAGATGATGATCACGCAATGATACATAACTAGTACTCTTAAATGTTGCAGCTATCGGGATAGTATGACTAGGTCATGATTATCTGATTATAGAGACTAGTTACTAGTGATCTGATATATGCTTCGTACGGGGCAGACACAAGTCCAGCCCCAGGCCTAGCATGTGACATCCGATACTGGATCGTAATACCCAATACATTATATACTACCCCTGATAAAAATTATATATATTCCATGTTAAATATATTTCTGGAGAATTGGGTAGGCACGGTGCTTTGCTAGAAGCCAACCATGTCTTGTAAATCAGTAAGAACGTGGTACGAGGTACGCACGTGTCGGATGGTCCCACAACCGTATTTAATGCCAATATATCCAAGGATCTCTTGTAAGTGTCCTAGACATGCCACGGGATCTCTAAGCGTGATTATTGTGTGAATTAATCAAGAAAGTTGCGGAATACTTACATTGATCGGATTTAGGATTTCAAAAATTCCATGGATGTTGAAGCTTCCAAGCTCATGGGTGAGTATCTCTATCACCATCAAATGACTCCCATATGTGCTAGTAAGAATAAAATGGAACAAATTTTATGCCCAAGAGAGAGGGAAGCAATCGGCCTATTCACAAATCAAAGGACAATTCGGCCACTGTGAAGCCAAAGGCCACTCGGCCATCTTCAAAAGAAAGGCCATATGCCTTTATTTCTTAAAGAAAAGCAAAGTTTTGCTTTCTGCCAATAAAAAAATCAAAGGCTAATGGCCTCTCGGCCAAAAGGAGAAGCAATGGCCAATCTTTGCGCCAAAACGAAAAAATGAAGATTAATGGCCTTTCTTTTTTTGGCCAATCCGAGAGAGAGATAAAAAGAATTTCCAAAATTCATTTTTAATATATATTTTGTTGGTTGGTGAAATGGGTAAGTAAAATCCAATTTATTACCCAACAACTTCCATCAACAAATGAATAGTTGATGTAAGTGAGTGGGTCCCACCACATTGAATTCAAATTACTTACACAACACACTTTGGGCTCGGATTCGTTTAATCCGATTAAACGAATTTTTCGTCGCGGCGCAATTAAATCTAATTTAATTAAATAATTATGCATCGTAAAATTATTATTAAAGTCGCTTACGAATTAATTACAAATTAATTTGTTCGCCCGAATTAAAATCCAATTTTAATTTCGCTTTGAAATCCGATTTCAATTAATATATCTAATATATTATTTTAGCCCAATTAAATAAATTAATTAATTAGTAAAATCTAATTTAACTATTAAATTTATTTTACTGATTAATTCCAAATTAATCGTGTTCTCTCCTCTCGACGAATTTAATCCCAGATAAATTCTCGATGCAATTAATCCCAAATTAATTCTTTCTCTGATAAATAATTCCCAGATTAATTATTACCGTAATTAATCCCAGATTAATTTTCTCTCTCTTAATTAATCCTAGATTAATACTGTTCGAGTCAAATATCATCGGTGAATCTTTGGGATGCGACCCAAGAGATCCCTGGATATGTTGGCAGTAAGTATGGTTATCAGACTATCCGAATACGTGCGTACCTGGTACCACGTTCTTACCGATTTACAAGACATGGTTGGCTTCTAGCAAATCACTGTGCCTACCCAATTCTCCAGAAATATTCTTCTACGGAATACATGATCTTTGTCAGACATAGTATACGTAGTATTGCGCATTACGATCCAATATCAGATGTCACATGCTAGACCTGGGGCTGGAGTTGTGTCTGCCCCGTACGAAGCATATATCAGATCACTAGCAACTAGTCTCTTTAATATCGGAAAGTTATGACCTGGTCATACTTCCCCGATGACTATAGCACTAAGAGTACCAGTTTTGTATCCCTGTGTGATCATCATCTCCATATGACTGAAGTGATACTTTCGTCTTGACATCACACCCAATACACTACGATTCTCAGTAGACCTAGAAGAGGCGTACACAGAACCTGTTAAAGCCTCGGACGACCAAAACCAAAGAATATTGATTATCGCAAGTATTAACGATGCAAGTCTCAGGTTAAGACCAAATACACCTACCCTGATTCGGATTCCCATAGACACATAGTCATACTACCAATGAGATTCTGAGGGGTCTATCCAGAGCGAAGCTGTTTCCATACCATCGGTAAACAGAACCTCCTATTACATTTGCATGAGTATCCAATACCCAAATATATGAGAACTATGCCGTTATACTTCCATAACACGCACAAGTGTAATACTACTCTATTCCACATTATCGATTTCCAGTCTCGATAATACTACGACTAGGGATATTTAATGATTAAAACTTTGTGGAGTAATATTGTCTCATATCTTATTAATCCAGAACTAATCATAAGGACTTTTATCATTTATATATCCGAGTAATCCAATTACAAATTATAAAAGAGCAATTTCATTTGTCACATAGTTAATTTGTACAACAACACCATGTTCTGTACAAATAGTGATGCTATGGGTCATAATTATCCAAAAATCTCCCACTTGGCCTATAGCCAATCGCTCAAGTGTTTAACACTTGAACTATGTACGGGTTACTCAAACTTCTGCTGAGAAACAGCTTTCGTGAGCGGATTTACAAGGCTATCATCTGATGCGATTTATTGGATCATCACATCGCCATGATGTATAATCTTACGAATCAGATGAAATAGTTGAAGTACATACTTGGATCATTGATGAGACCGCGATTCTTTAGCCTACGTTGTAGCCTAGCTCAGCTGCTAACAGAACTACTCCTAATCCAATTAGGAATTTTATAGATCCAAAATGCTTCCTTTGTTGCCTCATCTGCATCAATGTTCCGTTCTAGTTGTTTATTCAGCAACAGTATCTTGCTTGGAATATTTCCAGTCACTGTTCTGTTGTTCAAACTACATACGTACCCTTATTGCGACTTACAATCGTTTTCATCGGTTTGGAAACTTACAGCGGTGAACCCAGTCACCTCAAGTTCTCCTTTCCCAATATTCTCAGAAAACATCATTGGTTCATCCAAGATACTTAAGGATGTTCTTAACACCAATCCAGTGACCATCACATGGATTGGCCATATAGCGTCTACATGTGCTCAAAGCATATGAGACATCTGGTCACGTACATATCAAAACTTACGAACACTGAGAGAGTGTCAGCAGCTTTCTAGATCTATCATTGTAGATCTTTTTTCCTAGAATAAAGTCAGATTCTCCCAGGTATTCCATGGAGAATTTTAAAGAAAACCCAAGCTTTCACCGATTATATTATGGGAATGTTATTGCTAAGAAACAATATATCATCAACTTATAGGACATTCATTGTTAGTGCGCTCCCACTAACCTTCTTATATACATAAGAATCATATTCGTTTTGAATTAAATCATATACCATTATGATTACATCAAAACGCTGGTTCCAAGAACGCAATGCTTGCTTCAATCCATGAATGGATCGGTTTAACTTGCAAACCTTGTTTGCATGTTTTGGCACGACAAAAGCGTCAGGATATTGCATACAAAAATCCTCCAAAAGGTTTCTGTTAAGGAAAGAGGTTTAGGCGTCCAGCTGTCATATTTCATAAATGAAATATGCAGCATTAGCAAGCATTATCCAAATGGATTTAATCATGGCAGCATGTGAAAAAGTTTCATCATAGTTGACACTATGTCTTTGACGATACCCTTTATGTAGAATCCTAGATGTGTACATTTGTTGTTGCCATCCATGTATGTCTTCATTGAAGACCTATTTAGTACCAATAGGCACAATGCCTTCCGGTACATCAACCAATATCCAAACATGGTTGGTATACATGGAATCCATTTCGGACTTCATGACACTTTGCCATAAAAGGAGTTGATACCTTGTACCACTTCCTCATACGTAGTCGGTCAATTATCCTCAATAAGATTAACATCTACATGAGGTGAAATTAGAAACCCATACCTCCTAGGTTGTTTTCTGACTCTCTCCAACCTATGCGGTTCTTATGTATTCGAAGATTATTGTACAGTTTCATCCCTAATGAACTGTTGGTGTTCCTCGAGGACTCGGTGCCTGAAACAGTAATACTCCGATTTTCATCGAGTTTTACTTTCCTCCCACTTACCACTGCATATAGGAATTCCTCTTAAGAAAACCGCATGGAGAGCAACAATTACATTGTTCTCTTGTGAGTTGTATAAGTACTATACTTTGGTTTCCCTATGATAACCTACAAATAGGCACTTATCCGATTTGGGTTCTAGTTTGGTACCATCCAAACATATGCCCAACATTCCCAAATCTTCAGGAATGAGAAACTTGGTTTCTTTCCTGTTCATATCTAATATGAAGTATGTCTAACAGATTTTAATGGAACCTTATTCAAAATAAGTATTGCACTGTTTAATGTGTATCCTCAGAAAAATTGGTAGCTCAGAGCGACTCATCATCAACCTTACTATGTCCAACAAAGTTTGGTTTCTCCGTTCGGACACACCGTCAAATTGAGGTGTTCCGGGAGGAGTCCATTGTGAAAGAATACCATATTCTTTCAAGTAATCTGGAAACTTATATGTTTAAGTATTTTACATTATGGTTCGACCGTAATGTTTTTAATACTTTTACCAGTCTGTTTTCTTACTTCGTGTCGAAACTCTTTGAATTACTCAAAAGTTTCTGACTTGTGTTTCATAAGATACACATAACCGTAACGCGATGCCACATCCATAAAGGTACGAAGTATTCATATCCACGTCTAGCCTAGCTAGACATGGGCCCACTTACGTCACTATGAATGAGGGCTAACATATCGGTGGCAGTTGCACTTTTACCAAGTAAAAGGTATTTTAGGCATTTTGCCTAATAAACTAGATTCGTAGACATCATTTGAATTAGAATCAAATCCATCCAAGTATCCTCTCTTCGAAAGTGTGGATATACGAGTCTTGTTAATGTGTCCCAGACAACAATGCCACTTATAAGTCTCATTTGATTTACTCAGTTTGAGCCTTTTGTTTGTCATGTTATATGTTTGAGATTCATTTATATTCAAAATATAAATGATGTTATTCACATCTAATGTGTATATCTCAATATCATCTTTATAAAAAAAACACCTTGTGTTCTGGAATACAAAGGTATACCTGCAACGGGTTAGACTAGATATAGAGATATTGTTCCTAGTCAAACTAGATACATTATAACAGTCTCCTAATTTATGTACATGCCAATAAGGCAGTTCCAAAACATAGGTTTCTACGGCCAAAACAGCGACTCTCGTCCTGTTTCTGACTTGTAGGTCGATCTCATCTGAAGCCAGTCTTCTGTTTATCAGCAGATCCCGCACATCAGTATATATATTTATGTACCACATCTAGTATCAAAAATCTAATTTAAAAACCAGTAGTGAACATGTTTATAACAAACATTCTTGAAGCCGAAACCTTGTCCCGCCTTCACTTCCTTCATGTCTGCCTTGTCCATACGGCAGTTACACTTCTAGTGACCCCGTTTGCCACAGTTTAGGTAGACAACTTGAGATATATCTTTTTAAGAAGCTCTGGCTGTGCATAACAGATTGAGCACTAAAGTTATCATCACAATTAGTCTTCCTAAGCTCATGCTCTAATATTTGCTCAACTTCAGGCTCATGCTCGAGAGGTTTCTCTATCAAATAAAATAACGCCTCAGCTCCCATGACTATCTAGAAGTTCTATTCCCAATCTGAAAATTAAAGTCGTTAAAGACATTTTTCCCCAGGATTATGTCCTTTGACGCCAATCTTTCAGTCATCTTGATTGCTATAGTCCAACTATCCAATCAACGATTTCAGGTACAATTAAATTTAATGATTACTATAGTCTAACTATATAATCAACTACAATTGATCGGTTACATTCAAATGTATTGATTACTATAATCCAATTATATAACCAACTACAAATGATGTAGTTTGAATATAGTCCAACAGTTAAATTAAAAAAACAATTGAATATTAGTCCAACTAATATATATATAATTAATGACGAAAAATAAAATGAGCGCGTATTGGCAAGTATTTAAACAAAATTACAAATTTAATACTTGTCTCCCACTATTTTTCGACGAGCCTCTAACCCTCTGTGGAGTACTCGGGAAACCTAGTTTCCTAGTGGGCTAGGATCCCATTAAATAACATACAACCTTGACTTTAGCCAACAAGTTGTATGAAACTTAAATAGGTAGATCTCTAAGATCAATTGGATCCTATCCAATTCCTAGATCCAGTAGGTGGACCTCCAAGTCCGAAACATATATCCAATATATGCCAATATATGCAATATATTTCCTAACCTTTTCCTCTGAATCAATTAAGCCTTGGCTTTGGTTCAACAAGCTTAATGAAACCAGTTAAGCGTGACCCATTGACATTGGGAAAGCTTCGTAATCGAGGTCGATGAACAAGAAGTGACCTTGACTTTCGCCAACAAATCACAACTTGCCCAAGACGTACGATATGGAACAAAGCTTTCATGATTCAAACACATCCGCGATGGACAAAGGGCTTGACTTTGGCCCACAAACCAAAGCCAATCTTGGATCTTGAGAGAGAATCAGTCAATGGAAGGAAAAACGCTTAATATAAAATGAGGGTTTTTGTCGCGATGTGGCAACCAATTTATTATCTTTAATTAGGTCTCATCATACACCCTTAAGCATGTATTCTAAAAGCATAATAAGGCACGAAATAAATTAATAATGATATGCGGATGGATATACGATACAAATTGTTCCTGGAACAAATCTCTCTATTTCCTCTCTCCTGCTAGCATTATTCTTACTTCTACCCAATTATATAATACTTCTAAAGAAACCTCATTTACATTGAGGGGAATTGGTGAGAAGAGAAATACAATGAGATAAGGAGATAATAGGCTGGACACGCAGGTCCAATTTAATAAATTCTAAATTTATTACAACAATTTCCAAAATTACCCCACCCTTCTAATATCCATCCGATATACATTATTCATACATACATCCAAGTATTCACACAAAACATGTTATCAATCAATCTAATCCAATTAATTAATCTTTGAGTTAATGACCATCCAATGTTCAAACAACGATTTGATTTGCGCGAGTCCAACTCGTTTAAGAATAAATACTCAAAGTAAGTATTCTTGAATTATATCGAACTACAATTTTAAATCCAATTTAAATTGTATCCAATACTGATTCAAATTTAATTCCAAATTAAATAATTACACTTATTTATGTGCCTTAAAGACTTGGATTCCAAATCCAATCTTATTAGGTCTCAAAGGCCCAATTAGTATCTAATATTATTCAATTAAAGTCCAATGGGCTTTTAATTAATTTTTTAGGCTTGAGCTTTTGGCCAAAATGGATCTAACCCATAATGCCTAGGCCCAATAAGAATCACCATATGCCATAGAATCAATTTTGGCCCATTAGGCCCAATTAAATTATTAAAGGCCCAATAGTCATATTTTGGACTTTATGGAAATGGTTTAGGCCCGAATATAATGGTTTGATAATGAGAGTATATGTGTCCAAACATAATTTTTATTATTTAACACTCGTCCCACAGTGTAATTATAGTCGGGATTTCAGTAGTCGAAATTTCCGGTTGTTACAAATTATGCCCCCCCTTAAATAAGATTTGTCATCGAATCCTTTCTGGGCTTACTTGTAGATTTATCTTGGTCGAGGATATTTGTATCTCTGCTTTTATTTACTTAATTTTCTTTCTGATTTTTCTATTTGAGATCTTAATACTAAAAACTCTAGAAATATCTGGTCATACTTTTACATACTACTCCGAGTTCGTGGGCCTTAATCAATAATTTCTTGACTTCCTGACTGAAAGTTAATTCCTTAATCTTATTCTATGATCCTTTGCTCAGTACTCTACATTTATCGTCATACTACCACTATCTCTACACCTTACAGAAACTTTATTTCTAAACCTCCCAACTATATTCCACATCTTTTATCTCAACTATTCACATGAGTTATCTTCACGTTTACGGTATCCCCATTGTACTTTATACTATATCCAATAACCTTCACTTTCCCTTAACTTGTATGTACTTCAGGTTCTTCAACTATTCTTCATAATGTAACTACTTAAATGACTTTGTAAGACATATCCTACTAAATATCTTCTTGGCCCCAATCTTAGCTAGTTATTTGATCTTTCTCTTTTCTCTTTAATAAGTCCTCGTTACTTACGAGTTTCTTCCTTCAAGTTCTCAAATATATAACTATTTATGGGTTCCGTACTTCCTAACTCATAACTAATCTTTTCATGTATTCTTACAGTCAGTCAATGACTCCCATACTTAGGATGTTACCGTGAGGTAGTTTTCTCTCTAGTAATCCTTTCGGTTGGTAAAAGATTTTGAGACAAAGTATCTATACTAGACTTGACTATATGTACATATATGCTAAACCTATGTTTTTTATTATTAATGTTGGCTCTGGTTAAACTGATTCGGTTTACTCTTCTGCACCTTAATTCCTTTGATGGTACAAGTACAGTCACTATCTATTATGCTAACTATTTTTTCTTTACCTACTTGCACTCTAGAATGCTCCACTTTCAATTATCCCTTAAATCTTATCTTGTTAAGAATTGTCTCAATCTCAACAATTTCGATTTTCTTAATTTCATTTACCGTCTTTATGATTTACTTAGTCTCTTCTTGAGTTATCCGATATATATTATCCTTAACAAACATACGGATCACTGTCATCCATCTTTCTCTATTTTCTTAATATGATAAGATTTCAGTCTTATCATAGTTCTGAAAAACTTACTATTCCGTAGTACCATTGTAAATTTATCTTATCATTATACACCTCTATTATTGTTTGTCTGGTAACTAACTTATTATTAACCTTTCTCAAAAGTTTTTCCTCTACCTTTCACCTGATGTCCTTCTTGTCTTCTTTATTGTTCTTAACTATTTACGGAATTTCTGGTTCCTCTGTCTCTGTCTTTTACCTTTATAGGAATCAACCTTACAATTCTCTTGTTGTGTCCATCATTGGTTCTCTTATATTCCGTTATTACTAAACTATTATTTTCTCTCTTAATCATATCATATAGATTGTCTTATTTCTAAATATTTTACTTAGCCCCCTTTTTCTTTTTCCACTCCGTCTTCGTACTAGAGCTAAAAAAATTTATATTTCAGTCTATTTTACTGTGTATTCAATTGCTTCTGGAGATATCTTTAAAGTAAAATTGGGGTTCATATTTGCTGTCATTATTTAACGAGGGTTAGGAGGGTGGGGATGGTCTCTAACGTGTTACTGATGGTGATAATATTAGTAACTCCCCATGTTATAGTAGTATTTGATGTCTATCTATAAGCCTGTAATTTTCTGTGTTTAGCATCTAGCGTCGACTCTCGTATTAAAATTCTTCTGCTAGATACTATCTGAGTTTCCCCCTCAACTTCAACATTGATCTTTATTCCGACTATTGATCGTACTACCCCAAAATTGTGGACTTCCTCTAGAGTCATACGCTCTAAAAAAAGTTCATTGTGCTACTGTTGTACTTTCTTTTACTAATGTATGTTGTTTAAACATCCGCGATTATTACTTACTCTCAGAGTCCTACTATACTTCCTCTATATTTGCTCCTTATAAAGTCTACTCTGCTACTTAGATTTTCTTCTCATCTCAGTTCCTCGAACTTCTTTCATCTCTACACCCCTGGAATTCCATCAACTTTGATTGCTTAAGATATCTTTATTAAATCCTTCGATTCATGTGTTATTCTCAATCAAGTTCTTTCATCACAATACAATGAGAGTCTTTATAAATTTTATTTGCTATATTGCTGAGAATTTTTCTATTTAGTTTCTTACTCTTCTGAGTCTTTGCCTCCTTAAGGTTTTCAATTCAATGATAATTTAGATATTTGGCTCCATTTTCCATGTTTTCAAATTATTCTATCTTATATAATACCATTGTTGTCTTATGATTCTTATCTATGTCCCGTTGCACTCATTGGCTCGGTAATCTAGCTATCTCATAATCTGTCTCCCATGTCAAATATGCTTATTTACTAGTTCTTTTCCTCTCTAGGCTCTAAGTAGAGGAGTGTGTACATACATTCCATAGGGATATGTGAACCCACTTTTCTATTATTTTCATAAACTTGGTGACAGTCTGGTTAGGTGTCCATAAGCTTACTTAGAGTTTAGGGCCTCTAAAAGGGAAAATTATTATTCATTCCTTTGAAAGTTGCTTCAACTATATAATGTTTTAGGATTCCTCCACTTTCATCACCTGTCATGAGGTCTCTGCTTTACATTCCTACCTTCAAGTTTCATTATCTATGTCACTATATGTACTGAACCCTCTTATTACTGTCTGCATCATATATATCTTCTTTCTTTATCTCTTGGTTATAGACTAAGGTGCAGAGACTAATACTGATCCATTTTTATTCTTTCACAATTTCCTACCAAATTCATTACTTTTGTCTTTTAATATTGCTGTTATGGGAACTGGACTTCATACAATTATCTCTTTCTATGCTGGCAAAGACTGGGACAAATATTTTACTTCTCTACCGATGTCAACATTTTTTTGTTCTAGTACTCTAATGTCCTGGTAAAGTCTTTTACTAATGTAAGATGGGTATGAGGTAGACTTCGTCGTGTCGACCTCCTTAATCGATATCACCAAGGAATTGTGAATTTAGGTAGCTCAGGGTCGTATCTATGTCAGATCTCTTAGGGGTAAGGTAATTAATCCTTTTTACTAACAACCTTTATTTGCTTAGTTGCGAGCTTGGGTTCAGGGTCTAAAATCTTTTCATCCTCTTGTTTCTCATTTTGATTTCTTGTTTCTTTTATATTCCTGTCTATTCTTCATTACTTGGGGAACTTGCTACCTATAAGAGATATTTATGGCTATTGTATATAGTTTAAGAAATTTTCTGATGAGAGGAAAAGTCTTACTAGAAAAGAAAGAATCTTACGAGAAATGAAGGAATCGTACCTAGGTTTTTCTCTTACTCGGGCTTATTCTATTCTTTTTAGTACTAAAGGTTATATTCTTCCTTATTCATCCATTTTTATATCTTTTCCTCTAATTACTTAAGATTGCTTAAGCATCTATATTTTATCCTTTACCTTTCTTTCTAGCTCTTCTTTCGCTTTCTACTTCCCAGGGTAGTTATCCTTAAAACTTTGCTATCGTATTATGTCTCTTTACTTTTCTTTGTCTCTGGCTGCTTAAACATCTATACATCCTTCCTTATTTCTTATAACTTTCTCTTCCCACTCCATTGGGTAACTATTCTTAGAAATTTACTATTTGTTCTCCAACCTCATCTTGGACTTCGACTTAATAAGCCAGGATTACCACAGAAGAATCTTTAACTAGAATAAGAATTTTGGTTACTTTTACTAAGAAAAGGATTGAGATAACTTAGAGATTCTTACTGACCTTTCTACGGGAATTGAGGATGTACTTAAGGATCAGATACTGGAGAGGTAGTGCCTCGCATACTAGTACCTCGGGCATACTACGTATAAAAGACCCCAACACTCTGTCCAATGCAGTCATTGACTCCATAGCACGTGCTCTGATACCATCTTTGTAACATCCCCAATACGGGAGATGCTACAGGTAGGAAATAGGCCGTACTATCCCATTGAGCCTATGAATTTCTAACAATATTAAACTCATCTTATGTATAAACTTGTACATGGGATCGATGCCCAACTCAATCTCATAGATGCACAATGCTTTTCGAACTAAATACCCAAATTCACTATACATTACATCTTTAGAAATGAACACTTATAACTTTTTACATGCATATTCTTTTATTAAACAATCTATATGCTACATGACATTCTCTGACACTGTCTGAACTGAACTCTGACTCGTTTTGGTGGACCAAACCCTCTAGTGACTCCATCAGTAGAGAAACTGAGAATTGGGGGTTAGATCATTTGAATGATTTAAGTGAGTGGACAGTTTCAAAGTAGTACTAAAAGTGCTTTTGAAAATCCAATGTTCTAAAAACAATTTCATCTTAAATCATCTTTTCTGAAATCTCTTCTATTACTTGAAAACAACTTTCTTCCTGACAAACTTTTCTGAAGTCTGGTTTGAAAATTTGGTTTCGAAAACCTGTATATGAAAGATCTGTTTTGAAAGCTTATTTCTGAAATATATGTTTTTGAAAACATTTCTAAAAACTGATCTCTGAAAAACTATTTCTGAAAACTGGTCTCTATTTCAGAAAACCTGACATATGGGGGGCGTTACGTATCGTCGTCCCCCATATGCCTAACTAGAGCAGTAGTGTAAATCTATGACTTTGGAGCGTTACGTAGCGCCATTCCCCAAAGCGTTCCACTAATGTCCCTGAAACTAGTGGTTTTGGGGTGTTACGTATCGCCTTCTCCCAAGCCACTGAACTAGAACTGGGGGTGCAGATCTATGCTACTCTCCAAGCTCTGAAACTAGGATCTAGGGGCATCTGTCATCCCTAGTCCTGAACTTGGAGCTAGGGGCCTTATGTATGGCCGTCTCCTCAGTCCTCTACATGTGCACATGTTATCAGTCAATTCCATGTCTGAATCAAGTTACATACCGAGGTGAGTTTTTCCCCCATGTCTCGAAGACATAAAACCATGCTTTTGAAAACATTTCTTTCTAAAAAATTTCTCGAAAAATATTTAATTATAATATATTGCAAAAAAACTTGGCTAACGCCATAAAGAAAAAATAATGTAAGTCTTATATTTAAAACAATCATAAAGTAAAATCAACTTAAAAAAAAGTTTGTCCACTCACAGTTTTGAAGTTCCGCTAGCCTTAATTCACTTCGTTGAAGAAATTTGTGGTTCATGCAGTGACTTTTAATTGATAATCTCGATTAGAAGATTGATTAAAGAAAATACATATATATATCAAAATCAAGCAAAGTGATCGGTGGTTAAACACACACGTTACACAAGCGCACGTATCGCTCAAGTAGTATAAAATGTATCGATCCCACAAGGACTTAATACCTAAGCTATTAATTTATAAAGCTAAATGTCTAGTAATATCTAATTGATTGTTTTTGGTTGGATGGTGATTTTACACTAAAGACAAGTACTTAAAACAAACAAAGATAGATTTTAAGTTTTAAACAATGATATGAAAATATCCAGGGTTGTGAATCCTTTCAATATCTTATAAAGATGAAATGATTATCTTATGTTTGTGCAATATATCGGTTTATAAACCTGGAGCATGAAGTTATGCAAAAGCCTCTTCCGATGGTCAGATGTAAATACCCAAAGTAACCCAATTAACTATATTCATATGTTAATTAAGAAACTATTAATTCATTAAGATTAAGTTCAAATTATGGCTATCCCTGCCCGACAGGTATATTCCTATCCTGTAAGGAAATCTACCTAAGAGACATTTACCCCAAGGTGAGATAGTGAGCTATTGAGTCAATGGCTAAAACATAAAATCCATTTTCCAAGTTCATTTTAAGTTTACCAAATCAATCTTATTAATGGCCAGTTAATAAGAAGCATTAAGCTTAAGACTCAATAAATAAACCAATATAAAACCCAAAACATAAAATAACCACTCATAAAACAATGATATTGGAATTCATCACAACTTTAGATAATATTTTCAGTTACAAAACATATCTAAAATTACAAAATGCATAGTTAAACAAAATAACATAACATGAAATTAAAAAGTGAAGAAAATTACAATAATAAAAGAAAATGTTGGAGATAGAGGTTTCACTTTTAATACTTCAAATATAGATTACTCCTTTATCAATTAGTAATTTCTTGAATTAATTATATTATAATTGACCATATAGGCGGTGAATGTCATTTGTCCAAAGTGTAACCGACCATTTAGGCGGTAACAAAATCATATAAACTGACCATGTATGCGGTAACAAGGTTAGCACCTAAACCGACCATATAGGTGGAAACTAAGTCCAATAATGTAAAACCGGTCATATATTCGGTAAATAATTAATTTTATTTACTTATTTAAATTAAGGGAGTAAATCTAAATTATTATATTAAAAGTTTCACCCCAGACTACAGCAAAAAGAGATTACCTAATCATGATGTAATTAAAAATACATAAAAATTTATTAAATAAATAAAGAGAAAATACAAGAAAACTTAATAAACATGCAAGACAATTTCTTTTAGGTTTTCATAGAGAAAGCCCCCAAAAAAAGCATGAAAATTTTACAAAGTTTAGCTTGGTATTTATAGGCAAATATAAAGGCTTCCAGCAATTTCTCCACTAATTTCTCCACCAAACATGACACCAAATCCTCCACCAAACATGCTGGAAGTTTGACAATTTCCATTTTTTTATTTTTTTTATTTTTGAAAATGACTTTAATAATTATACATAACACTCTTATGGATTTTTCATCAATTTCAGTAATGAAAACTTCAGAATTCGAAAATCTTATGAACTACACAGTTGTAGATCTTTGAGTTTTCTTTAATCTAGAACTTGAATCACCTCAAATCGATATCGAAATAAAACGTCATGGCAAAAATATGACAATTGTGCAAAGTTAGAATTTCAGAAATTGTACTTCGTTAGAACGTCATTTCAAGTTTCCAATCTCAAAATCAAAATGTCAAGTCCAATTTTTCCCTTATTTGTTCCACATTTCCTCCTGATTGATTCCATTAACTTCTGATTTTATTTTATCTGCAAAATAAACTAAAACACATCAAAACGTTCATAAAACTCGAGAAACTATACAAAATATTAAGTAAAATGGGCGATAAATATTGATATATTTTCCACTCATCACATCCCTAAACCTAACATTTTGCTAGTCATCGAGCAAAACAACAGAATAAAATACAATAAATAATTAAAATTAAACTAAGCCACTTTTGTAGGGATCACGGTTACATTTAACGTATGCAACAAGCCTTTAAACCCTAGGTGTCCCTAGTGGACGGGTTGTAGTCTCGTGAGGGCTTACAGTGACGATACCCATAAATGTCAATCTAATTCACACAAAAGCAAAAAGATAAAAGAAATAGATTAAATAAGTTAGTGACTAAACAAGTGAAACTTCTTATCCAAGTTAATAGTTGTTTTCTTTCTTTCAAAATTACTAAATAAGTAAATTCTCCGATTATTTTTACCATTCTCCATATACACAACCAACAAAGTATTAATCAGCTCATTGTCCTAAAGTTATATCAGAATTCAAACCTTTTTTAGCAATGTAATTTTTTATGATATTTTTTATTTATTACAATATCTCCAATCCATGTAGCGAGCTTTAGGTCAGTGACTCCCAAGCCAGTTGGCTTTAGGGCACTAGGTGTTAAGACAACCTTATAGACTTAATTACTCGGATTTCTGATATCTTTTTTTTATAACATCTTCAATCCATGTAGCGAGCTTTGGGTTAGTGACTCCCAAACCTGTTGGTTTTAGGGCACTAGGTGTTAAAACACCCCTTCAGACTTAATTACTCGGATCTTAGATGTTTTTTTTAATATAGACATTTTTTTAAAATTCCATCGCTTTTTTAGATGCTTCCTCCAATGAAACTAGAGCACTAAATATTATAAACTTTTCAATTACAGCTCATGGCAGTATGTTACCATGCATATTGATAATATCTGTCAACTGAGCATATGAATATCCATTTTAGTCAGTATTATGGAGAATTCACAAATTAAATAATTCAAAAGGAAATAAACAAAAAATAACTTGTTACGAAATAGGATGAGATACGTCTCAGGAGTGGAAATTCCTTACTCAGCTATCTCAAAACAATTTCTCCTGATTCGTCAAATTAAAAACAAAAAACCAAATTTTTTAATTTTTTTTTTCAAAATTTTTGACTAAAAATCAAAGAAAAACAACACAACGAAAAAATAAAAATAAAATACTGGTCAACTTCCCCCCTCCCCAAACCTAATTGAGACATTGTCCCCAATGTCTAAAGTAGAAGAAGAGTTAGAAAACAGTACCTGGTTAGCTGATATTCTACATCTTAAAAAGAAAATTAAAGGTTAAGATCCAGATTTATCCGACGCTTTTTACCACGATCATTATCAGACCAGTTAATCTTGGAAAGGATAGGGTTAATTTGTGGTTCAAAGGCTAAAACTTGGTCAATTAAATCATTGGCAGTTCTGGTGGTGAAGAAGATATCTTTTACAAGTTTTAACATGAACCCATTTCTCTGGATATCATCAAGAAACACATAAAGAAAGTCATAAAATCCATCAACATTAAACAGTCCAACTCAATTTCTAGTGTATATTCAAGTTCGTCCAAGATACTACTGTAAAATTTCCTCCATCTTGGCCAAGCCACCTGGTAAAGCAATAAAAGCATCAGCACGATTGATCATTTCAACCAGTCGTTCAGACATACCTGGTACATTAAGTTCCTCTCTGTTTCATGGTCCTATAAGATTCGCCTCAGCTAAAGGTTTTGGGATGATTCCCAGAACTTGACTACCTCCTTCTCGTACGGCTCTTGAAACACACCTCATTAGTCCAAGATTGCCACCGCTATATACTAGGTGCATATTCCTTTCAGCTATGACTCTACCCAATTCTTGTGCTGCCTCAACGAACTCTGGTTTAGAACCAACACTAGTACCGCACAACTCGTTTTCTTGAAGTTACTTCCATTTTTTTATTTCTCAACTCTCGATGTCTTCAAGAGTGCAATGATGAGGTGAATTTATAGAACCTGAAAATGGGAGAGTAAAAATAGCACTAGTACCTGCCAAATGACAATTATTACCTAAATAGTAAAATATATAGTGAAAGTCAAAGAGTCTGGATCATGTCGGAGAAAATAAAAGAAAATCACAAATGAATCACAATTATTAGA